>PVLC010017596.1:0-33504 GCA_004027655.1 Graphiurus murinus
TTTTTTTTTTTTTTTTTTTTTTTTTGCGGTACTGGGGATTGAACTCAGGGGCATTCTACTCCGAGCTACACCCCCAGCCCCTTTTTATTCTTTATTTTGAAACAGAGTCTCACTGAGTTGCGGAGTGCCTCACTAGGTAGCTGAGGCTGGCCGTGAACCTGGATCCTCAGGTCTCAGCCTCCCGAATGCTGAACAATGAGGATGATTCTTTAAAAAAAGTTCTGTATGGTAAATGTAACAAGGATCTCTGCAAGATTAAGTGTCTGAAATAGGCAGCTAATACTGGATTTAAATAGTTGTTCCCTTAGCGGTAAACATAAGTCTACACATTCACAATAGTCCTATAAAATAAATACTGTGATTATGCACAATGTTATGATAAACTAGTTTTGAAAAACAAAAGCTTGACATATTGATAAAAATTCAGATCAGAATAAAATGTGACTAAAATTTAAAACATTGTAAAAATAACATCACATTTAAAATCTTCCATGGTTTACACAAGTACTGTGGGTTCCCAGTTTTGGAACATATTTTTCCATTGCGAATTAAAATACGAACACATTTATACTTATATTTATTTATATTGATCTGTATTTGTTGTTTACATGAAATCAAATTTAACTGGGTGTCATTTATTTTTATTTGCTAAATCTGCATTTAGTTCCCATATTTGCACATGCTATTTTCTTTTATTTTTTATTATTGGTGCATTATAAACATAAATCTTTGTTAGGTACAAGCTGGTAAGGGCGTATATGCACACATCTCTCATTTAATCCTTCCTTAGTTCCTGCCCCATTCCCTCCCCCTTTGTTCTTCTCAAGTTCAGTTTAGGGATTGACTTTGATATGCTTATGAAAGTACATCATGCACATGCTATTTTCTCTGCTTGGAGTGTCTTTTTCTGGAGCATCTTCTTCCTGCCCCATATCCTCCCTTCCCCCCTTTTTTTCTCCCTTCCCTTTTGATGCAGAAAAACTGCCCCTTATTTTATAAAACCTGGCTTATATGACTTCTGTGAACCTTTCTTGATTCTCAGAGAAAGTTTTGGTTTTATCACATTTAGAAGATACCATTATTGCATACTTAACTGCATTGAGTATATACATTTGTTAAATTTCAAAGCTAACTTTTAGAAGTTCTTATATTTACATTTAAAATTCATATGGAGAAAGATTTGCATATATAAATGCCTCAGACATAGTTTGTGCCTAAACATCTGTTGGTAATTAGTGCTAGTTTCTGCTCTTACAATGAGGAGGAAACTTTGGAAATGGCCTTTTCAAAGTCTAGAATTTCTTTAAGTGACTTCTTTAAAAGATAATTTAATATTGTATATCCATATGCTTTAGGATTTTTCTAGCATTGATTTGCAGAGAAAATAAAAAATATACATTAGTTTATTTATATTATTGCTGTTTTTAAGGTGAAAATGGTTCTTGCCAAATTGTATGAGAATAAGAAAATAGCTAGTGCCACCCACAACATCTATGCCTATAGGTAAGTGATTATCACAAGTTTTTGGATATGCAGTTTGTAAATGGTTGAGAAATTATGTGTAATTAAAAAAATATATTAGCCAGGGTCAGTAGCACATGTCTGTAATCCCAGTACTTGGGAGGTGAGACAGGAGGATTACAGGTTCGAGACCAGCCTCTGCAACTTAACAAGACTTTTAAAAAAAATAGGATTGAGGGTGGAGCTCAGAGGTAGATTGTCCTTGGGTTCATTCCCTAGTACTACACACACACATACAGACACGTCTATATATACATATAAAATTTGTTTTTTCCTTTATAATAGTAATAGAAATGTAGAATATTTGGAAATGGCAGAAAAAGAAAAAGAAAAGAACTGGAAAATCAAGCATGTTTTGGCTTTAAAAGTATCTGGTTGTATTGATGTATTTTTTGTCTTTTCTTGCAAAGTTTATTTTTTTCAATGGCTTACCCATATTATTGAGGGTTATTTTTCTTAACAAAAGCATTTTTCCATATTGTTAAAACTACTTGATAAATACCATTTTAATGACTGTCTATTTGAGGCTTCATATCACAATTTATTTATTCATTTGCTTTTTGTTTTAGTTTTTCTTTTTTTTCATATTTTACTGTTGTAAAGATTAGCATAGTGAACATCATTGTATACTTTTTAGATAATTTTTGCAGGATAGGTTCTGGTTGCTTCAGCCTCCTTTTTGAAGTGAAATGGGAATGTAATTAAAAGGAGAAAGACCACTACCACCGGAAAAAAAAAAAAAAAAAGCAAAAAAGAATGAATTCTTACAGTAGAATTATCAAAAAGCGCAAATGTTTTTGAAACTGGGTACATATTGTCAATTGTGTTTTTCAGATATCTTTGAGAAGTGAAATTAAGAGTAGTTCTTTTACTTCCTGCCTTTTGGTTTTGAGTACTAAGGTTTTTATATAGATCTTTTCTGACTTACTAATAAAGTGATGAAGGGCTTTTTTTTTTTTTAATATGTGGTGCAGGGGATTGAACCCAGGGGCATTTTTCCTCTGAACTATACCCCCAGCCTTACTTTTTTATTTTTATTTTGAAACAGGGTCTCATTGGGCTGATGAGAGTCTCACTACTTGCTGAGGCTGTCCTTGAACCTGTAATCCTCCTGTCTCAGCCTCCCAAGTACTGGGACACAGCACGTACCACCACGCCAGGAAAGTGTATTTTTTAATATGCAAAATAAGAGGAGTTAAGAACACGTCTGTGTGTAACGTAGTATAGATACAAGAGTTTGGTACACATTTAAAATTTAGTTGAGACTTATTTGTAAAACCTAGGCTGTCTGTAACTCAAGTTCAAAAATCCTATCACTTTGAATAGGTGAGTTTCTAATATTACTAAGTTTATTGTTGACCCTATGTTTAAAAAAAAAAAAGCTAAAGGATATACTGATTATTCTAGTTCAGACTGCAGACTTAATAAATTCTTCTGGTTGTTTTTGTCGTTTTTCTTTGTTCTTCCACATTAACACATGATCAGCTGTTGCTTCTCACAGTTGTTGGAACATGATTGCAATTAGCAGCTTGCTCTCCCCCACCTCCCTTTGTAATTGATGTTTGGGAATGGAAGAACTGAGCTTGTAAAAAAAGACTAGAAAGACACAAAGTGGATGCTTGAGGGACCCCACTGGCAGTAAAAGCAATGAATTTTATTCTCACATAGGCTTTGAGTTGTGTATTTTGAATTAGGGTCCTTTTAGGATTGCTGCCTGGTGCTGGGGCTGTGGGTGCTCTTCAGGCTCCTGGTACACACAGCTGTTGGATGCAGCAGCAGTTACCTTCCTGGCATTTGAGGAAAGGGCTAAAAGAGAATTTCCACAGGCTCATTTTTAAAAAAATTTAACAGTACTAATTTAAATAGTCAAGTTTTCTTCATTTGTTCCAATTATAGTATTAGATTATAATTTTAAGCCTAATGTAAACCAACTCCTGATTCCCATTCACTTTTAATTTGTCATATAAAATTTGTTTAATAGAACTAATTAACTTTTCCTTAAATGATGTCAGCTGGATAATAAGAGAGCCTGCTAGTAGTTGGTGGTCAGTTAATATTTATTGAGTGGATAAATGAATGGATGATAAACTGAAGTATGAATGAATATGAATTCTATAATATGTAGTTAGATGAGCTTTTGTAGCTTTTTATGTTTATATAAAAAGGTTTCCAGCTTTTTATGGCTGTAGTTGGGAGGGTATCTTTACCATATTTGCTCAGTTTCACATGGTGTCATTGTAGGGTACTAAGAAATCCACTAGATGGCATCTTAACTAGATGCAGATAGCCAAGTTAATTCTACTACTGTGTGGTTCTGCGTTAACATTATTATTAAATGCTAACTTTTCAAGTAATTTAAGTGAATAAAAGTACCATAGCCGGGCGTAGTGGCGCATGCTTGTAATCTCAGCATTTGGGAGGCTGAGACCGGAGGATCCGGATTTGAAGTCAGTCTTAGCTACCTAGTAAGGCACTCCGAAACTTAGTGAGACCCTGTTTCAAAATAAAGAATAAAAAATAGGGCTGGGGGTATAACTCGGAGGTAGAATGCCCCTGGGTTCCATCCCCAGTACCGAAAAAAAAAAAAAAAAAGTACCATGATTCATCTCTAATATTGATAACCATTCAGAGAGACATTTTAAAGAGAATGAGAGGAAAGTATCCAATACTAACTTTTTTTTTTTTTTTGGTACTGGGGATTGAACTCAGGCACATTCTACCTCCGAGCTATACCCCCAGCCCTATTTTTTATTCTTTATTTTGAAACCGGGTCTCCCTAAGTTGCGGAGTGCCTCACTAGGTAGCTGAGGCTGGCTGCGAACCTGTATCCTCCAGTCTCAGCCTCCCGAATGCTAGGATTACAATACTAAGTTTTTATGTGCTTTGTTTCTTTCACTGGATCTTTTTTTTTTTTTTTTTTTTTTTCGGTATTGGGGATTGAACTCAGGGGCATTCTACCTCTGAGCTATACCCCCAGCCCTATTTTTTATTCTTTATTTTGAAACAGGCTCTTGGAGGAAAGGAGTGTGCCACATATTTCCTTTATATTAGTTCATAATACCTAGTACTATACTTCTATACAGTATATCTCAATGAATGCTTTTCAGTGATTGGTATTTATTACTTTATGTCATATGTATAAAATCGAATTCCCATAAAAGCAGCATCTGTGATATAAAGGAAGGATCTTTGATTCCTACCTTTTCCAAATATAAAAAAGATGAAACATACTGGATAGTAAATCATCAATGAAACATATATATATGTATGTGTGTGTGTGTCTGTGTGTGTGTGTGTGTGCATCATATACAGATCAAGAAGAAATTTTTAAAACAAATATTTTGGAAATAATCAAATTGATCTCAAGTATTGAGGAGTACCTTTCATTGTGATTTTTTAGGTTTCATAGTATAACCCTGTTATGTGTGTTTCTAGAATATACTGTGAGGATAAACAGACCTTCTTGCAGGACTGTGAGGATGATGGAGAAACAGCAGCTGGGGGGCGTCTTCTTCATCTCATGGAGGTAGGGGAGAGTTAAACTCGAATCCTGTCCTACGTGAGCCATAAAATTTCTCAATAAAACAGAGCTCCTTTGAGTAAAAGTTACAAGTAAATTAATTAATAGGTAAAATCAGTTAAACTATATAACATAGATATATTTGGTTTAACTAGTAGTTAATTTTAAAACATTGATTGAGTGAATATAACCACAGGATATAGGGTAGAAAGAAATGACTAATAACCAGTTCTGTGCTTTCAAGACAAAGACAATAGAAGATTGTCTTCAGCTTTGGCAAAACTTTTATTTTTTATTTTTATGACAATTTTCTTCCCTTTTTTCTCTGTATGTTTGGAACTCCTGTTAGTTGGATATTAGAACTTATGTATAGATCCAGATATTTTTAAAATTTCATTTGTCCATCTCATTGTCTTTATGTTCTAAGACATTTTCTTAACTGTCTTCCAAAATTTTTGTTGAACTTTAAATTTTTAGCAGCCATGTATTTGATTTGAAAGAGTTCTTGTTTGCTACTTTTCCTTTATCATAGAATCCTCTTCTGGTTTTATGGATGCAATATCTCCTAAAATTTCTCTGTATATATTAATTAGAGCTTTTTTTTTCAGATGTCCTCACCCTTAAATATTGCCGGGTCCATTTTTGTTTGTTTACCTTGTCCTTTCTCTTTCATGCTGCTGGATTTTCTTCATCTGTCTGGTGCTCATTGATTGTCCATTAATTTTAAGAATGGATTATTTTTTCCCTAAGGTAGTTACTATGGTTTCTTCTGCTATTGTATGTGGAGCTTTGTTTTCTAATTAGGCCTTTCCCTCGAATAGGAACTCTGTATGTGGGGTAGGCCTGTACACTGGTGGGGTTCACTTTAAGGCCATCATTTGACAAATGTTAAACTGATGAAGACCTGATGGTAGGCATTAGTGATTACTTCTGCAGCCCCAGTTTTCTCAGGTAGTTTGTGCAAATGTGGGCTTATCTGTTTGGTTTTTTTTTTTTTTTTGGTCATTGTTTGGTTTAGTGGCAAAAGGCTGCCTAAAATGAGCTATTTTGGTTAACATCTCCAAGAACTGGAACCTACGTACATGGTCTCCTCTTCACTCTGCTGGCTTGCCCTATTTTGAGGACACTGGAACACAGTGCTGGTTTTCCAAATCCCTGTCTAAAGAGCCATCCCCTGATTGTTAGTGATCTCACTCAGTGCACACTCAGGGTTCTGCCATTAAGTCACTGGGAAATTTTATGTGCAGTTTATGTATGGTTCATTTCATTGTTTTTTAAAACACACATTTGTACATGCCTGTGCATCTAATTGTGCTTCTGAAAACAGATTTTGAATGTGAGGAATGTCATGGTGGTAGTATCACGCTGGTATGGAGGGATTCTACTAGGACCAGATCGCTTTAAACATATCAACAACTGTGCCAGAAACATACTGGTGGAGAAGAACTACACAAGTTCACCTGTAAGTCGCTATTGACACTACATCTGGAGGGTTCCCTATTACTGCATGTGAAATAAGAAGAAGAAATTTAAGAATGAGTCAGTGTGGGGGTGGCACATTAGTAAAACCTTTATTCTAGAAAGCTTAGGCCCTAGTTGGAACAATGTATCTGTATAGTCATGTGACCTTGGGCAAATCACTTCATCTCTTTGAATCCTAATTTCTTAGGTTTGTAGAATTTGTATTAGAGAAACTTTGAAAGACTGGCTAGTTTCCACCCCCTAAAACTGAGGTGCAGAGGTATTGTAACTAATGTCACACTGGACTAGGTGTACTTTAAACATCTATAAAATTTCAAAATTCTGTTGGTGTCAAAGCATTTCCCTTTCTTCTGGCATGCTTTTAGATACTTTCTTACTTTATACTTTGCATTTATTTTGTTTCATGTTTTGAGTATCTTCATGTCTATTTTATTTAAATTTTACTTCTGTACTTAGGAAAATAGAAATAGATTAATGTTGAAATTATTCGAACATGTCTACTAGATAAGTATTTCTTGATTATCCTTGATTGCCTTGAAAATATTATAATGCACTGTAAGTGAAAGTGCCCTGTCCCAAAGGTGACACATGAAAATAGCATACCCTCACCATTGTGGGTAGACTGCATGATTAGATGTAAGCTTTCATGTCATAGGAATGGGAAGATGCTACATTGATTTGTGTCTTTTTCAGGAGGAATCATCAAAGGGCTTGGGAAAGAATAAAAAAGTTAAAAAAGACAAGAAGAGGAGTGAACATTAATACTTGAAACTATATGAAAGGTTAATTTGCCTATAATTATATACACATTCCGTAGTCATCAAGGAATATATTGTACAGAAGAAAAAAAATCCTTGACTGCTCAAGTTAGCCAGTTCATCGTGGATACCAGCATTATCTTCTCATCTTTGGTTATATCATCTGCCAAAAATACAGAACTTACTTGATATTCATGTGTGTTTCAGGCTTATTTAGAGAACCAGTCTGAACTTAATCACCACTTCATTTAATTTTAGGAAGGTGACAGTTGCCCAGGGCAGTACCTGAATTAACTGTCTATTTCAGTACATGTCAAGTGCCTTTGTTAGGTGGGGAAGAAATGTTTCCAGAGGAATATAAATACCTGGTTTCTTGTCATAGGAATTCTCATACTGGTTAAATGAATATTGCCTTTTACTGTTCTTTATGGCTTATTGGAGTAGGAGCTCACTGAAGATTGATCTTGGAGAGTTTCTTCTTGTGATTTCAGTTCATAAGTGTGCACTTTTCATTTGATAGTGTTCATCTTGAGTAGTAAATTAAGTGAAAATTCAGGAATATCCATCTGCAGTTGTGTGCCAAGGTGATAATTCATATAACATATTTGTTAGCCTAAGTGTTATGCCTCGATTTCTGTCACAGGTTAGTGATTGTGGAATTTCAAAAGGTGATTTTATAGCTTTAGCCTTTTTTTGTTTGTTTGTTTAATTCTTGTAATGTAAAACAGTGAATATGGAGTGTCAGTAGGCTCCTTCCATCCTTGAAAAGTGTTGATGTGCTATTCTGGTTTCTTTTCACAACTGAAAGCACCTTCCTTGTGATCTTCATTGAGGAGTTAAAACTATGCTAGATGCTGCAGTTAATGGGACATGTGTAGACATAGGTGTCAGAATGGCACTGCGGTAGGGTCGGGAGCATGTTATAAATTTGATGTGCACTTCCCATCTGCACTCCAGCCAGCCTTTTCAATTCCATAATTTTGTGGAAAGGAGAGGATCAAATCTTTTGGTTGGAAAAAACAAAGAAAACCCTTTTTTCCCCTTTCTTAGGGAAGCTGCTTTGTTGTCAGTGTTTTATGTTTCTTTCATCTGCGAGTACCTCTAGCCATTTAGACAGTAAGTTTACTTTTGAGATGTAAAAAGTCGTTTATGATTGCGAACAATTGTTGAAAGTTAACTGATAACAGATTTGTCTGGCATTCCCTTTCCACAGGAGGGGACAGGAATGAGGAGGTAACTTTGGGGAGCTGATAGAGCACAGAGAGCACCAGAGGTTGAGCAGAGGTTTTGTCTAATGTTTTACCTTTAAAAGATCCAAAATCCTCACTTGTTTTTTTCTTTTGTTTTTGTGGTACTGAGTACCCAGGGGCATTCTACCTCTGAACTATACCCCCATCCCTTTTTATATCTTGAAAGAGGGTCTTGCTAAGCTTCTGAGGGTCTAATTAAGTTGATGAGGCTGGCCTCAAACCTTTGATCCTCCTATCTCAGCCTCCCAAGTACTGGGATTACAGGCGTGTACCAACATGCCTGGCCCTCATTTGGTATTTTTAAAAAGAATGTAGTAAACAGCTCTACACTAAGATGGCTTCTGAGACATAAAATCTTATTTTTTAGCACTACTTAATGTGAGTTATCAGGAGTCATAGGCTGACCTAAGTATATTTGGAGGACTTAACTTCAGTTTCCATGAAATCTTAAGTATGTCCTATGTATTAGCTATTAAAATAATAAGTTAAAGGCCATTTATTAATATTAAAATAATTTTACAGTGTTGGCATGTCAAACCAAAACTGAATAGTGATAGAAAACAGTACGAATGTGAAGCTGTAGTAAGAATTTGATGCTGCAGGAAAACAAATGTGAGTTAATTTTTCTGTCATGCCAAATTTGAATTTTTCTCTTGCTGTTTTATCTAACATTTATTTGGGCCTTTATGTCTATGATCTTATTTTCCCTTACTTTAAAAAGTCTTATTTTTTATTCTTTTTGCAAAATTACTGACCATATTTTACTGGATAAAAAAAACCCTACTTACCTTTTCCTAAAGCCAGTTAGCTGGTAAGAGGAGAGATCCAAATTGCCCCAGTTTTGATCACTGACTTATTTTAAACTCTCAGTCTTATTTTATACCATTAATGAAAACTGTGACTCATTATATTATGTTTTTTCCCTATTAAAAATTTCTTTTAAATAGAGAATGTTCCAGTTCTCCAAATAATAATTTTCTATAATTATATGTATGCTGTGGCATATTTTATAGTATATTCTGTTAGTTAAAAAATTCTCCATATTGCCAGTATATAAAAGCAATTACCATATATTTTTTAAATGAGAATAGCAACAGCTGCATCAAAGTATGCTCTGGAGGTGTGTATCATGAAACAGCCTATTTGAAGAGAATTATATCAAACTAGTCACAATAAAAAAAAGACCAGCATGAAGCGGATATGTTTGTGGGCAGGTGAAATTTATTGGGAAAATCGTATAACCACCTCTACTTTCACCATAGAGATAACCATTATAGACATCTGGTATGTACATTTATTTTTTCTTATGCATGGTTTTGTATATATGGCTATTTTTCTTTCCACAGAAATGGTATTAAATTGTATATACTGTTTTGTATCCTACATATTTCATATAGAAATATATTGTTAACATTTGCCCATGTCAATAAATATTCTTCTATGGCTTAATTTCTTATGGCTGCATTGTGTTCTGTCTCTGGGTGTGCCATAATATACTAACTAGTCCTCTAGTTATTTCCAGTTTTTAATTTTTTCCCAGCTTTTTACTATTATATACGAATATGGAAAACTATCATTGTGTATGCAGATTTTTATATGTATCTCTGATTGTTTCTTTAGGAAAAACTAGAAATAGATTTCCTTGTTCAAATGTTTACATATTCTTTTGTGTGTGTGTGTATGTGGTACTAGGGATTGAACCCAGAGGCATTCTACCTTTGAGCTATACCCCTCGTCTGATTTTATTTCTTATTTGGAAACAGGGTGTCACTAGGTTGATGAGATTCTTACTACTTGTTGAGGCTGTCCTCGAACCTGTGATCCTCTTGTCTCAGCCTCCCAAGCACTGGGATTTATAGGTGTGCACCACCATACCTGGCTATTTATAGCTCTTGATTGATTTAGCCAAAATGAACCCTAGAAGAGTTTTATCATTTATACCTCATTAGTATTATATTAGAATATACTTAGAATTCTAGTCAAAGATGTGAGAAAAAGAGGTAGTCTGGTAGGTAACACTCTCTATCCATTTTTAAAAATTAATCTTTTTTTTTTTTTTTTGTGGTACTGGGAATTGAACCTAGGGGCATTCTACATTTGACCTACATCCCCAGCCCTGTTTTATTCTTTATTTTAAAACAGAATTTCACTAAGTTGTGGAGGGCCTAACTAACTGAGACAGGCCACGAACCTGCAATCTTCCTGTCTCAGCCTCCCAAGTATGAGATTACAAGCATGTTTCACCATGCCTGGCTCTAGTCTTTGTTTTAAAATAACTATAGATTCAAGAATTGTGTGTGTGTGTGTGTGTGTGTGTGTGTGTGTGTGTGTGTGTGTTACTGAGGATTGAAACCAGGGAGGTTCTAGCTCTGAGCTACACCCCCAACCCTATTTTTTATTTTGAAACAGGATCTGTTAAGTTACTGAGGGCTGCATTGAGTAGTCAAGGCTGGCTTTGAACCTGTGATCCTCTTGTCTCAGCCTTCCAAGGACTAGGATTACAGGCATGTGCCACCACATTTGGTCTACAAGAATTTTTAAAAATAGTAGAGAGGTCCTGTGTATCCATAACTCAGCTTCCCCTAGCAGTAACATTTTATAAAGCTACAATATATTTTCACAATTAGGAATATATTCTAGATATGATTCCTTTGTTAGGTACATGATTTACAAAGGTTTTCTCCCAGTCTATAGTTTGTCTCTTCATTCTGTTAGCAGTGTCTTTTACAGAGTAATGTTAATTTTGATGAGCTCTAAGTCATCTTTTTTTTTTCTTTTTTTTTTATCACTCTTTGTGTCATGTCTAAAGACTGCCTAACCCCAGGCCATGAAGATTTACTCTCTTATCTTTTTAAAGTTACACAGGTTTTTTTTTTTTTAAATTTAAATCTACTGTCCATTTTTAGTTTTCATATAGAGTGAAGTTTTAAGTCATGGTTCTTTTTCTTACATGTGGATATTCAATTATGGAAGTGATTGCTTTTTTTGTTTTTATTTTTATTTTATTTTTATTTTTCATCATGGATTTTTATACGTTTCTTGAGTACAACAGGGTTACATAGACATTTATGACATATCAATTATCAGAACACAAATAGCACCACTTCTTTGTTTTCCACTTATAGCCCACATTCTTAACATAGCCTGGTCAAGCAAACTTTCTAGAGTCATAAAACTAATCCTTTAGGGTCATATGTTTACTTTCTAAGAAGTGGGAGGGATTAATTTTCACAGTATACACAGTTATGTAACCAGCACTTAGAAATCAACTAAATACCAGCACCTTGAAGTTCCTGTGTGTATCTTTCAGTTATTATCTGCTCCCTTTGTTACCTGTAACACCTATGCTTTCTTACACCAGAGGTGTTGTGTTTTGGCCTGTCTATAAGTGGAATGGCACAGTGCCCATGTTTTATCTCCTTTCAAAGTTTACTTCATGAGATTCTCCAGGTGCTTGTGTGTAGCAGTTCTTTCATTCTTACACTGCATGGTATTGCACTGAATGAACAAGACTTCCTTATTTGTGGATATTTGGGTTTCTGGGTTGAAGCTATTACAGTTAGTGTTGCTGTGAACATTCTTATACATAGGTTTTAGGGAACTTATGTAGACATTTCTATAGGGCATATACCCAGGAGTAGATTTGTAAGGTCATAGGGTATGTGTATGTGGAGCTTTGGTATACACTGCCCAGAGGTCTGCTGGTACATTTTTAACAACTGCCTGTGGGCTGAATGCTGATTTGTACTTTGGCCAGTTTCTTAGTGTAAATTACTCCCATTCTGGCTAATTCCAGGCTAACAGTGTAAAGCCAGCTGGCTCATAGGATCCTGAAAATGGGACAGTTGCTTCTGTGAGCTGGTTCAAGCCAGCTCCAGTATGGCACTCGGATATCCTGCCAAGCAGTTTTCCAAAGTAGTTACACCAGTCTACCTTCCTGCCAGAAGTGAAGAAGAATTCTAGTTACTGCATATCTATGTCTGATATAACCTTTTTCGTTTTAATTATGCTATGTGGTGGCATTACTATGTGGTTTTAGATTGTATTTCCCTGATGATTAATAATGTTGAATAACTGGGTTACTACGTCTATACCTGAACCAAGCCATCTGGAAATGACATTTATTTTCCTCCCAGGAATGGAGACTTCTTATCAATTTTGGATCAGCTATAGAGAAATAAGGTACAGTTTTGCATATCAAAGGACCTAGCCTATAAATTTCAAAACTCACATCACCTGGATACAATTATTCAGGAACTCTGGATATACAGGAACTTAGTTGTTTTCCCCTAGTTTTTTTTTTTTTTTTTTTTTTTCTTTTTCTTGTGTTACTAGGGATTGAACTCAGGGGCGTTCTACCTCCAAGCTACACCCCCAGCCCTATTTTTTTTATTCTTTATTTTGAAACAGGGTCTCACTAAGTTGCAGAGGGCCTCACTAAGTAGCTGAGGCTGGCCTCGACCCTGCGGTCCTCCTGTCTCAGCCTCCCAAATACTGGGATTACAAATGTGCACCACCATGCCTGGCTCCCTTAGTTTTATAATTTGTAAAATTATGGGTTATAATTCTTTCCCTTCTAGGTCATTAGGATTTAATAAGGTGCCTTCTGCAGTGCTTAGTATATGAAGAGAATTCAATACAGTCTTACTGTGTATTTCTGAGGATTTTGAAATTGTCTAGAATTCTAAGTTGACATTGGGCTACTAACTTCTTGCTCCCTAGGAGACGATATGGTCTAGACATTTAAGAACCAGGGCTCTGGAATCTGACTATTTGGTTTGAATCCTGTGTCTGCTTTTCACTAGTCTTGCAAGCTTCATCAAGTGACCTTATTCCTCTGTACTGAGATTCAAGCGGCTTATAAAGGAATTGAGTGACTGTCATTCAATAATGCTTGCAAATGCATTTTTGCATTTGTTTTCCTATTGTCATGCCCAGTGGACATGGCTGACAGTGAGACAGAACACAGAACTGGGGAGCTAGTGAGGAGATAAGACTTAGCACTAATATCTCAGCCAGCCCTGGGCTGATATTGAAAGACTGGTTACAGAGAAACAAGGGGGGACTCTGAGTCTCACCAAAGAGTATAGACCAGGGTTTGACAAACTTTTTCTGTAAATACTCAGATATTAAATATTGGGCTTTGTGAGTCTGTCACAATGACTTAATTTTGTTGTAGTGTGAAAGTAGCTATTCAAGTCTCACCTGGGTTCCTCGTTGGGAAGCCCCTTCGCTTTCCACTTAGATCCTGGACTCCTTTGGTGCTATTGCTCTGCCTCACTGACATGATGCCCTTTGGCATAGCTGCCTGCTGAAGGCTTTCACCCAGTTGGGGTGAAATGTGTAGGTTCTGACAGAACTCAGATATGTTAGGTTGGGCAAGAGAGAAGCCAGACATCAGAGAAGATAGGATTTCCTGAGGATGGAACTCATAGAAACTTCTCTGAAAAGAAAGAAGTGACCAAATAAGCATTATGGGGTTACCCTCAAGTCAAAGTACAGTGCTGTTTGAAACCCAGACAGGAAAGTGAGTCAGAAAGAAAAGAAAGAAAATTGTACAGTTGTGTGAGAGGGTGCAGATAAATAGCCTCAGAGGATCTTTTTCCTTTCAATGAGACACATATCTATGGAGTTACAGAACAGCATAGCTTAAAGCCAAGAGGCAATTTAGGTTGAAGACAGGAAGAGGCTTTCTCTAAGAATTAATGCTGGTGGGATTGAACAATTTGACAGAGCCAAGACTAGAATGTATAGAAGAAAAATGCCCATAGGTTCGAACTAGGATTGGAGGATTAGCTCAGTGGTAGAACACCTATTAGCATGTGTGAGGCCCTAGGTTTAATCCCCAACACCAAAACCATCACCAACAACACACCCTACACAAATACAAAACTCAGATGTTCAAGTTGTATCATGGAGAAGAAAGCAGAAAGTATACAGTTCCAAGAAAAATAAGACCGTAGTATGGATAATTAGGCATAAGCATTGAGGCCTCTGGGTAATTTTTTCTTTAATTTCAGTATTTCCCATTTTTATGTTTATCTCTATCTGATTGTCATAATAAAAATGCCATAGTAGGAAATAGGACCCTTTAAATATATCACCGAAAGCACAGGCAACTAATAAAGTATAATATATCAATTGGACTACATCAAAGTTCAAAACCCAGGCATTGAAAGACATAACAGAGTGAAAAGACATCCTATAGGATGAGATAAAATATTTGTAAATTATATATCTGATAAGAATTTGATAGCCAGAATATGTAAAGAGCTTCTACAAGTCAGTAAGAACAAAAACAAGCAAACCAGTTAAAATATGGGCCAAGGACTTGGAACTTCTCCAAAGAAGTTATACAAATGACCAATAGACACGTGAACAGATGTTTGTCGTTGTTGATCAATAAGGAATACAAATCAAACCCACAATATCACCTCACACCATTAGGATGGCTGCTGTCAATAACTAGCAGTGGCAAGGGTATAGAATAATTGCACTGTTGGGAATATAAAATGTGCAGCTACTATAGAATTATGGTGATTCCTCAAAAGATTAAAAACAGACTTACTGTATGATCCAGCAATTCCACTTGTGGGTATTATGCTCCCAAGTTGGAAACAGTCTCAAAGAGACGTTGATCATAGCAGCTTATTCACAATAACCAAAAGGTGAAAGCGATTTTTGTCCATCAAAAGATGAATAATAAAGCAGGTGTGATGATGCATACCTGTAATCCCAGCTAGTTGGGAGGCTGGGGAAGAAGGATTGAAGTTTGGGGCCAGCTTTGGAGATTTAGTGAGACTCTGTGAGAAAGTAAAAAGTTGGGGATGTGGCTCACAGTGGATTATTATTGAGCCATAAAAAGAAAGGAAATTTCCAGGTGCAGGGGTGCTTACTTATAATCTCAGTACTTGGGGAGGCAGAGAAGAGAGGATCACAGGTTTGAGGCCAGTCTCAGCAAGTTATTAAGACCCTCAACTTGGTGAGACCCTGTTTCAAAAAAAACAAAGGGCTGGGGGTCTATCTCAGAGATAGAACACTCCTTGAGTTGAATCCCCAGTACAAAAAAAAAAAAGCATTTCTGACATCTACTACAACATGGACAAATCTTTAGGACATTATGCTATGTAAATTAAGCCAGTCACAAAAAGACAAGAGATACTTAGAATACTCACATTTGTAGAGACACAAGACAGACTGGTGGTTAGAGACTGGGTGGAAGGGAAATTCCCGTTATTTAATGAGTATAGAGTTTCAGTTTTGTGAGATAAGATGAGTTGTGGAGATTGGTTGTAAGACTTTAAAATGATGGAGACAGCAAATCTTACAGATATTTTACCACAAGATTTAAAACGAGTAGTGGGGCCCCGGATGGTGTGGGTGGTCATAGCTTTATTCTAGCTGTGGCTGGTGGCGTGGCACGCAGGAAGAAAGCCCCGTGGGGGTAGCTGATGGAAACTGCTAAAGGCCTGGGGTGGAGTGAGGAAAAACCCTTCTTGCAAGCAGGATCTAGGGAATTGCACTGGTGGAAGGACCTACCTTACAGCTCGCTCTTTCTCTATTAATTTATCAAAAGGCATTTGCTTAGAGGAAATGAAGCATTGCTGAGGCTGGAGTGCAGGGAGCTGAGTAAATAACCTCGTGAGATGAAATGGAAACGGCAGATGACTTTGTGGGAAGAAATGGGAAGGGTAGCAACAGGCCAGCCTTGCGGGATCCCATACGTCTCCAATAAAGAGCAGTGTGAAACAGCTGGAGGACCGTAAGAAGAGTGACAATCAGATTTGTGTTTGAGAAAGAGGACTCTGGTTTACTAGGTAGAGAATGGTTTGAAAGGTAACGAGTGAATGATGAGACGCATTTAAGGAGTCTGGGCTGGGTGTGGTGGTGCATACCTGAAATCCTAGTCCTTGGGAGGCTGAGATGGGAGGATCGCAGGTTCCAAGCCAGCCTCAGAAACGAAGTGAGGCCCTGTTTTAAAATAAAAAGAATAAAAAGAGCCAGGGGTGTAGCTCAGAGGTAGAATGCCTCTGGGTTCAATTCCTAGCCCCGCCCCCCCCCTCCCAAAGCCTATGGCAGTAAAGAGCGATGGTGATGGTTTGGACTATGATAATGGCAATGGAGAGGAAAATGTGTAGGTAGAGATGAAACATCCTGGATTGGTCAGCAGGGTGAGCCCCTGGCATAGATCTGTGAGACATAGATATCTGCTAAACAGGGGGGTTTCTGGGGGTTTCTTTGATACTCCTATTTCATGGCCAGTAAGCACAGGAAAAGATATTCTACACCATTAGTCATTAGGAAATGCAAATTAAACCCCCAATGAGATAACACTTTATGCTCACTAGGATGGGAATAATATTAACGTAATAAACAGAAAACAGGATGCAGACAAATTGGAACCTTTGTATATTACCGATGGGCATGTGAAATGGGGCAACTACTTTGGAAGACAGTTTTCAGCTCCTCAAAAAGTTAAAAAGAGAGTTATCATTTACTCAGTAATTCCACTTTGAGGTATATACTCAAGAGAACCAAAAACATATGTCTGCACAGAAAAGTTATTTGTGAATGGTATAGCAAAATTATTCATAATAGCCCCAAAGTAGAAATAACCCAAATGTCCATTAGTGGATGAGTGGCATATCCATGCAAAAAAATGTTGTTCAGCATAAGAAGGAATGGATGAGGCTGGTGTCAGATGGTGCACACTTGTAATCCCAGTACTCGGGAGGCTGAGACAGGAAGATCGCAGGCTCACAGCCAGCCACAGCAACTTAGTGAGGCCCTGTTTCAAAAAAACAGAAAAACATAGGGCTAGAGAGTGTAGCTCAGAGGTAGAATGCCCCTGGGTTCAATCCCTAGTAACACACACACACACACACACACACACACACACACACACACACACAGACACACAGAATGAATGAATTACTGATCCATGACAACAGAGATGAACCATGAAAACAAGGTATGAAAGAAGCCAGTCACAAAGACCACATATTATATGATTCTATTTATATGAAATGTCCAGAAGAGGCAAATCTCAAAAAACCGAAAGATGGTGGTTACCAGGAGCTGGGGGGCAGGATTAGGGGCTTGGGAACAGGAACGACTACTAATGGGTATGGGGTTTCTTTCTGGAGTGACAAAAATGTTCTGGAATTTAGATGTTTACATTGTAAAATACTGTACTAGAAATCACTGAATAGTACACTGCAAAAGGATCAATTTTATGGTTTTAAATTACATCGCTCTGAAAATCCAACAACAAAGATATATGTGATTATCGTTATCTTGGACGATGATCTTATAAAACAGCTATGGCCAGGCATGGTAGCGCACGGCTGTAATCCCAGTACTTGGGAGGCTGAGGCAGGAGGATCACAAGTTAAAAGCCAGCCTCAGCAACTTAGTTTTTATTTTGAAACAGGGCTGGGGGTGTAGCTCAGAAGTAGAATGCCCCTGTGTTCACTCCTCAGTACCACAAAACAAAAACAAAAAATAAAAAACATAGGAGACATCTGTCATATGTTCCAAAATAATTATTTGTAGAGCACATTCTATAAAATACATTTTAATTAAGTTTTATTTATTTATTTATTTACTTACTTACTTACTATGGTAGTGGGGATTGAACCCAGAGGCATTCTACCTTTAAGCTAAACCCCCAGCCCAAATTTATTTTTTGTTTGGAAACAGGGTCTCGCTAGGTTGATGAGAGTTTCACTGCTTGCTGAGGCTTTCCTCGAACCTGAGATCCTCCTGTCTTAGCCTCCCAACTAGTGGAATTACACATGTGTGCTACCATGCTGGCTTTAATTAAATTTTAAATCAGTCATCAACACAAATTGAAAAACATAGAGACATTTGATATTTGAAACAAGAAGGTCTGAAATGTTTCCTTTTTAAAATGATTCAAAAGTTCAGCTTAAGTGTTTAGTTTTGCAATTTCATATGTAGGAATGAAAAATGATTACCTTCTCATCCCAGTGAAGAATTTATTTTTAAAAATCATGTTGGAAGTTACTCTGGTTTTATATCACTATTTTGAAAACAAAAGACAAGTATGTGCATTTATAATTGTTGAGTAGAATTAGAAACTGGTTTACAAAATGACTCAGGATATTATGAGTTAACTGTTGGATTATAACATGATGTGTAATTCCTTTATTGTTTATTTTGATAAAAGTGGTAGTGTGTTACGCAGATATTAAAATCATAATCCACCTTGTTTAAAAAAAAGTATGAAAACAAGCCAGGTATGGTGATGCATGCCTGTCATCCCAGTACTTGGGAGGCTGAGACAGGAGGATCACAGGTTTGAGGCCAGTGTACAGCAATTTAGCATAACCCTGTTTCAAAATAATAAAAAAGGGCTGGGTGTGTACTGGGAGGTAGAATGCTCCTGGGTTCAGTCCTCAGTAACTAACACACACACTCGTGTGTATGTGCATGGCGTGAAAACAGGTACAGTGGCATAGGCCTGTAATCCTAGTACTTGGGAGGCTGAGACAGGAGGATTGTACGTTAAAAAATAAAAGGGGCTAGAGGTATAGCTCAGAGGTAGAACACCCCTGGGTTTAATCCCCAGTAACACACACAAAAAAGTGTGACACTAAATATGTACTACAGAGATCATAGAGTTTTGACCTGTGAGGTAGTTGCTGATGAATGAAAAATAACACACAAGTGCGTAACAACAGATAACTTCCAATACCTTGGTCATTATAGGTTTCAACAATTTGTCTCAAAATCTTTCTTTTTTTTTTAGTTCTTTAATTTTATTTGGTGCATTGTAATTTTTCATCATATTAGGGGTATAGAGTGACAGAAAAATACATGCACGGAACTCTTGGTGCCCTCCCCACCAGGTCCCTTCCCCTCTCACCCTCTCCCTCTCCTTCCCTCTCCCTCTCTGAGTATGTCTTTGAGATTGGAATTGGTAATTTTATATACATCTGTAGCATTATTTCAACTGTTACCTTCTTTCTAACTTTGTCCCCCCTCCATCCCTAATCCCCCTCAGTCACTCATTGGAGTGACTCTTCTCTCCGATGCTAACCTTATTTTCAAATATCTACCTTTCACATATAAGAGAAAACATACCTACTTGTTTTTTGAGACTAGCTAATCTCAGTATAATATTTTCTAGTTCCATCCATTTTGCTGCAAATGGCATGATTTTGTTCTTTATTTATGGTTGAGTAAAATTCCATTGTGTTTATATATACATCAAAATTTTGTGGCCTTAGATTGTGGGGAATTGCCTTTAAGGAAGTGGGCTAATACGCAGATACCATTCAGGAAAAAGAATAATGATGAATCATGTTGAGCCAGATGTCATTCTCTCTTGCTGTGTGTGAAAATAGAGTCGATAGGGACAAAGCTCAGAATTTCATTCTAGGAACTGTGTTTGAATTTATGTTACTTGATTGGGTTTTACTTCTAAGAGTCAAATCTCCTTCTAACTGTGCAGCAGGCCCTGCTGTCCTCTGCCATAACTGATGTGTGTTTTAATTGTTATTTAAACATATTTATGATGCTCTTAAATTCAAATTATAAATTAAAAAATATGCTGGGCATAGTGGTGCATGCCTGTAATCCCAGTACTTGGGAAACTGAGACAGGCAGATCACAGGTTTGAGGCCAGCCTCAGCAATTTAGCAAGACTCTCAGCAACCTAGTGAGGCCTTGTTTCAGAACAAAAAAGGGGGTATAGCTCAGAGGCAGAATACCCCTGTTTTCAACCCCCAGTAACAAAAGAATTTTTAAAAAAATATATAAAGAAACCCTCAGCCACTGTCTATTCAGTAATCTTTAAAGGTAGTTTTACCATTCAGCACAACCCATTTGCAGAAATGTTTCCACAATCATGGAAATTAATGTTCAGAGCATTATGATTAAGCCTTTTAAATCTAGACTGTCAAACAATTAGAGGCTTTTATATTCCACTTAGCAATTTTCTATTATATAACGAATTGATAGAATTTTCTTCTAGTGATTCAAGACATTGTTCAGGTTCTTTAAGTTAATCCCTTAAAAATACTTACATGGTTAAGAACAGAAATAAACCTCACTTGACTTTGGCCCGTCACTGTAAAAAGCAGGGGTAAGGGTGAGCACTGAGTTAAGATTCCCCTTGCTAGAATGCCACCAGGGACCTCGCAGGTGTCTTAGCCTCACCCATTAGAGGAAGGGCTCCACACGCTGGTCTCCAGCACACGTCAGCTCTCAGAAGTCGGGAGCCAAAGCGGTCACCAAGCAGAGGCTTTCTACACGCTTGCATGTGGGGGAGAAGAGCACTTAGAAGGCCCAGGCTGTTTGCTTTCCTGAGACAAGTTAGTATTTTCTGTACAACTTTTTCCTTTTCCTTCTTTCATTCTTTTTCATATTTTGGTCCTTCCTTCCTCCCTCTCCTTCCTTCCTTTGTGTGTGTGTGTGTGTGTGTGTGTGTGTGTGTGTGTGTGCGCGCGCTGGGGATGGAACCCAGGGGCATTCTACCTCCAGGCCACATCCCTAGCCTTTTTAAAAAAATATTTTGTTGTGAAACAGGATCTTGCTAAGTTACTGAGAATCTCACTATATTGCTGAGGCTGGTCTTGAACTTGTGACCTTCCTGTTTTCAGCTTTCCAAGAAGTGGGATTATAGGCAGGTACCACCATGCCTGGCAGCCTTTTTTCTTTTTTAAACTACCTTAGTTTTTCTGTATGATTTAAAATTTGTGAATTTATTTATTTATTTTTGTGGTACTGGGTCTTGAACTCAGGGGCATTCTACTTCTGAGCTGTACCCTCAGCCCTATTTTTTATTCTTTATTTTGAAACAGGGTCTCACTAAGTAAAAAATGGCCTCACTAAGTAGCTAAGGCTGGCTGTGAACCTGCGATCCTTCTGTCTCAGCCTCCTGAGTACTGGGATTACACTGAATTTAATTCTTAATTTCTTCTTCTTCTTTTTTTTTTTTTTGTGAAACTGAGGATCAAAACCAGACATGCTCTATCACTGAGCTACATCCCCACCCTTTCTATATTTTATTTTGAGACAGGGTCTCACTAAGTTGCCCAGTCTGGTCTCAAAGTTGTAGTCCTCCTGTCTCAGCTTCCTGAGTATCTGGGATTGCAGGCAAGCACCACTGGGCCCAGTTAATTCTCAATTTTTATAGGGACAGCTGCTAAACCTTTTTGTTGCTTAATGACATCAGGTTTTATAGCAGCCCCATCTCTGTCTAGCTGCTTCTGCCTCATGGTCCATCCGTACCTGGTAGATTTGAAAAACCAGGTAAAGAAAAAGCAGTCAAAAACAATGACCATTCATTGGTGTCCAGGAAGGAGATCACCGTGAAGTGCAGTAAGCAGAGTCCCTCCGTCCCTGGGCTGGGAGTGCTCCCCAGTTGTGCTCCACTCGGCTTCCTGCTTCTGGCTTCCTGCTTCCTTCTTCTTCCTCCCCGTCCTCCCCCCTCCCTGCTCCTCCTCCTTGGATTGAAGCCAGGGGCATTCTACCTTCAAGCTATACTCTCAGTCCTTTTTATTTTTTTATTTTAAAATGGGGTCTTGTTAGGTTGCTGAGGGTCTCACTAAATTGATGAGGCTGACCTCAAACCTGTGATCCTTCTCTCTTAGCCTCCCAACTACTGTCCACTCAGCGTCTTTGCTGTTATTTTCTTGCAGCTACTTCTTTATTTCATTATAATTCATATAATTTTGGAGAATACCCAAAGATAAGTGAAATCGAGTAAAGGATTGACTCAGGCTGGGCATTGTGGCATATGCCTGTAATCCCAGTACTTGAGATGTTGAGACAGGAGGATCATAGGTTCAAAGCCAGCTACAGCAACTTAGTGAGGCCCTCTGCAACTTAATGTGACCCTGTTTCAAAATAAAAAATGAAATAGTGCCAAGGGTGTAGCTTAGAGATAGAATGCTCCTGGGTTCTATCCTCAGTACCAATCAACCAATCAATCAAACAATCAATCAATAAAAGGATTGACTCAGACAGCCTGGTTTGTCCAAACCCTGCATATTTCAAAGAAAGTTTTAGTCCTTTACCATCTTCTGGACGATAACCTTTATAAATTCTTGGACTGTTTTGCCTGTTAAAAGTTTTTATTTACTTGGGACCTTTGCTAACCATGTGATTTATAGTGTGTGTGTGTGTGTGTGTGTGTGTGTGTGTGTGTGTGTGTGTGTACGCATGGGGAGGGGGGCATGCAGTAGCAATTTGACCTCTGGAGGGGCGGGGGCTCGGCTGCGTGGCACCATGTGCCTGACCCGCATAAGAGCCCTGCACTCAGGAAGCCCTGGGAGAGGGTTAGCAGAAAGCGAGTCCTGCTCTCTCCTGGGCTCTGTTTCAGTGCCTGTTGCTGATTTGAATCTGTGTACCTTCACTGCAATAAGTCCTAACCACGATACAACAGCATTTCTGCCTTCTGAGTCCTTCTAGCAAATTCTTGAACCCGAATTGGCTTTGGGGATCCCAGACAACAGTATAGCAGCCTAGTCAGTGTCTCTGGCTCCCTCCCTCCCTCCCCTCTGCTGAAGTGAGTGGTGGGAGGGAGGTGACAAGGGCTCGGGTGCTCCTTGTTTCCACGATACTGGGTTGAGGGTATCGAGATGCAGAGTTGGTCTCCTTCAACCCAGTCCCATCCTATGAGCCTTCTGGGTGTGGGCAAGCTTCTGTTACCCTCAACAACCTCTCACTGGGAGTGGGGGCACACATTGGGAGTAGGGGCACACACCTCTAATCCCAGTACTTGGGAGACTGAGGCAGGAGGATCACAGGTTTGAGGCTAGCCTCAGCAATTTAACAAGATACCAACTCAGTGAGAAACTGTTTTAAAAAAAATGATAAAAGGGCTGGAGGTATAGCTTAAAGGTAGAACGCCTCTGGGTTCAACCTCCAGTACCAAAAAACAAACAAAACAGCAATAAAAAAACAACTGTTGGCTCTTCATAACTTAGCTTAACTATGGGTAGGTTATAGGTTTTTAAAATCAAGCATGCATATGACTCTGATTGTAGATTGAAATCTAGGTTACTGGGTTTCCCACTGTGATTCATCTTGGCCTAGCCTAGTCCTTTTGCCTGTGGTCTAACCTATAGGGTCCTTTGGTGTCAGAGAGTGGTGAGCCTAACAGGGTCATATGATTCCTGCTTATGACCCCAAACCCACTTCCCATTTCCTCCAACACTAAGGGGTGGTTTTCTAGAAGCTTTCTCTACTTTGACACAGGGGCAGCAGAAACTGGGCCACGTGAGTGTTGCAGATGACGATTTCTGTATTCACTGTACTGTAGTATCACGTGGTACTGTAAAACGTGGTAGAGTATAAGCCAAAAGTAATTACATATCATTACCTTCTGTACCTGTTTTCATGGAAGTATAGGATAGAATTCATGTCGCTGTTACTTTAGGATTCTAAACCTTTTGTCAACATAGCCATGTTCCTTTTCTCTGGTTACCTGGTTTGAAGTGTTTCCCCATGAGACGTATCCTACAACAGGGCCCATCTGTGCCCCATTAGAAGTCCTCTAGTCCTGTTTAAAATGTCCAATATCCACAAGTTACACATAGGAAAAGAATGGTGCACTGAGTTGTGGCACTGAAGTTGTTAAGGAGACCTTCAGTAGATTGTATTCTCCAACTACAAATTTCCATAGACTAGGTGTTCCACTTAGCATTCTCATGGCCATGATAGAAACATCTGACCACATAACTTAGAGAAAAGAGTCACTTTCTTAGAGTTTCAGATTCAGTCCATGTGAGGCTGGGGGCGGTGGATCTCAGGGCATGGTGACGGGAGGCGGACTGAGGGAGGGACATGGGCTCGGATCCAACACTGTTGGCTCCTCAAAGCACGGGAAGCCAGAAGCACGGGAGAGAGCAGGGGGAGGAGGAACGTTACATAGAATCTCAGAGGTCACACCCCCAGGGACCCACCACATCCTACAAGCCCATGCCACCATCCAAGTAAATCCACTACAATGGATTTATCCACTACTGGGATTACAGACCTTAAGATTCAATTATATCAGTTCCAAACACCAATTTGTGAGCTTTCCAAGGGGCCATTCTTTAACTATAATACTAGGTAACCCTTAAACCTTCCAAAAATGCTTGTCCTGTGCTTCTGCTGTGAGAATTCCTATCCATTGGGCCTGGAATGGTTGTGTCTTCATTCAAATTAAGATATCTAATAACCCAGCTGTGCTGACAAGCAAACTCATTCCCATGACTTGGTTTGGAGAAAGCCCAAGTGCTGGGTGCATGTATGTCACTATTTCTATTAATTACACTATCGTGTGAGTCTATAATGCACCAATAAAGGTATAAAACATAAATACAATGCAATTTCTCAGTGTCTTGTTGCTTTTGTGTTGCTGTCTTTTCGTTCTTCCTGGAAATCAATCAATCTCTCTCTCTCTCTCTCTCTCTCTCTCTCTCTCTCTCTCTCTCTCCCCTCATCACAGTTTTATGAAATCTTCCATTTTGTAATATCTTTTTTTTATATAACTTTTTCCTATTGCAAGTGAATTTCTAGCCCAGCTCCAAACTCTCCTAAGGCTCTCTTATTTCAAACAGGCCAATGTGGTTTGATACACCAGATCAAACCATTGAGAACTCATTTCTCTTATGACTAGGAGATAAGCTCAGACCCAGCACCGTTGGCTCCCTCAGGCTAAGATCATATGAGTGTTGGTCACTGTCAAGCGGACTTTGCTTTGATTAAGCCATGATGTTTGCCCTGGCCATCTACATAGCATTTCTGGCTTTTCATTCTCAGGGATGTAGGCCCAAAAGTCAAACTTAATTTATCTCCCTTTCTCAGTGGTCCAAGTAGCCCAGTTGTTCCTCTTCCCCTTTATGGCTTTCTACTCATAATAATAGGGCAAAGGGCTATTTTTACACATCATTTATTGACAGGATACACAGAAGTGGATTTTTATGATATCCTAGTACTTTCCTTAGTTCTTCATTATCACAATTCATGGCCATGTAGTATTCATTCAGAGTAGTATTAATCGGTATTCTCTAGATTCAAATGGATATATATTTCCATAGTTTGCTCCCCAACTTAGATCTTCAGTAATAACCATATGCTATAAAGTGGGAAGCAAAAGACAGAGCCCCTGAGTGTTGTTCTGTAGCATTACAGCCAGAGTTTCTATCTGTTCATGCATTTTGAGGACATTGACCATCCTTGGAAGCATGTGTATGTTCATTGGGTTGACTCTTGTCCTGCTTAGTTCTTGGTTCTTCAAAAGCAGAGGTTTCACAAAACAATGCCCTTCATTCCAAGAGACATCTGAGGTCAAAAGAGAGAATATTATTCTTCTGTCTGAGATTCTTTTATGCTCCACAGTTATTCTAGTTCTTCCCTTTTGTAACACCCAGGATATGGTTTGGATCTGGAATTCCCCCAGGAGTTCAGGTGTTGAAAGCACGAGCCCAAGGCAGCACGGTTCCGAGGTGGGGCTCTTAGGCAGTGATTGGATCATGGGGCTCTGACCTCGTCAGCGCATAATCGAATGGATTGATCCACTGATGGCTGAATGGACCACGAGGATGTGGACCTAGCTGGAGGCAGCAGGTCACTGGCGGCATGCCTGGAAGGATTGATCTTCTCCCTGTTCCTCCCTTCCTTCCTCTTTAGTTCTTGGCTGCCATGAGCTGAGTGGTTTTTCCCCGCCATATCCTTGCCGTGATGTTTCTGTCTTTGGAGCTGGCCAGTTGTGAACTGAATCTTCTGAAACCATGTGCTAAAACTAATCTTTCCTCCGCTAAGTCATTCTTGTCAGTTGTGTTTTGGTCACAGTGATGAAAAGCTGACTATCCAGTCCATTTATGGAATGTCATTCCCTCAGCAACAATTTCATTTCCATTAATCATTATCCTTGATCACTTAATCATTCACTTAAATCCAAGCCTTTGTCCCTGAGATAGGTCTCTCTGGCTAAATCACTGGGCTAGCTGATATTTCTGGTAGAAAGGTGAGATATTCTAGGGCTTATTCTTTGGTTCATTCCCACTTGTAGGGGGTCAGATAGGATAAATACAAAGAAATGAACCTATCTCTTCTACAAGGTAATGAAACATTTGCACAGTTAGCTCCAGGTTGATAAAGGGCAGGGAGCAGATAATCCAGTCCACCAATCCCTTTGGATTTTTTGCATTTAGGTTCAAATGTGTCATTAAAGACTTTGTGATCTTTAATGACAGCCCTGGTTTCAGGGACTAAAAGATTCACCACTAAAAAGGAGACATATGGAAGCAGGGAAGATGTGTTTTGTGTGTGTGTGAGCGTGTGTGTGTGTGCACGCGTGCGCATGCATGTGTGTGTACATGTGTGTGTGTGTGTACACATGTGTGTGATGCTGGCGATTGAACCCAGGGGCATTCTACCTCCCAGATACACCCCCTATCCCTTTTTATTTTTTATTTTGAAACAGTCTCATTAGGTTGCTGAGAATCTTGCTACTTGTTGAGACTGCCTTCCAACCTGTGATCCTCCTGTCTTAGCCTCCCAACTACTGGAATTACAAGTGTGTGCCACCATGCCAGGCTAAGACTTGCATCATCCCTTCTTCCCTTCCCTTATCCCTTTCCTCTTTATCCTGTTCCCCCTAATTCCACTTGAATGTGTAATTGTTTATCTAATGAAACCTACTTTTAGTTTCCTTCACCTTAAGCTTCAAAATACAATGCTGGAGGATTGTGAACCAGCCCTCTCTCTGATCCTTCATCATTGCCATCTTCTTATGCAGGAGTTTTACTTATCTATTCTTTTTTTTTTTTTTTTTTTTGCGGTACTGGGGATTGAACTCAGGGGCGTTCTACCTCCGAGCTATACCCCCAGCCCTATTTTTTATTCTTTATTTTGAAACCGAGTCTCACTAAGTTGCGGAGGACCTCACTAAGTAGCTGAGGCTGGCCGCGAACCCGGATGCTCCAGTCTCAGCCTCCCAAATGCTGGGATTACAAGAAGTGTGTGCCACCACGCCCGGCTTACTTATCTATTCTTAATCTTCTACTAACTCACTTCTTTGGACTTTGTTTTCTGTTGTTGTTGCTGGTTTTTTATTGTTGTTGTTCTGGGGATTGAAACCAGGGGTACTTTAATTCTGAGCTACAGCCCTCGCCCTTTTTATATGAAGCAGGGTTTCACTGAGTTGCTGAGGGCCTTGCTAAATTGCTGAGACTGGCCTTGAATCTACAATCCTCCTGTCTCAGCCTCCCAAGTAGGGATTACAAGCTTGCGCCACCATGCCCGACTTACTTATTTCTTTGAACGTGATAAGAACTACAAGTCTACTGAATGTGATGTTTCTTTCACTCACTGGCCTGCATGAGTAATGAACTAGGCGTCTTGACCTGAGTGTTGTAGGTGGGAGTCCCTGAGGTTACCCTAGGTTTCTCTAGGCCTCAGTGGGAGATGGGTTATGTGGGTGAGAATTTCAGCTTACCCCTTGCCTCATCAGAGTCTTTCTTTTTGGGAAACTATCTTTTTTAGAGTGAATATTAGGCTAAAAGAGATGTAAGTTCTAAATTCATAGGTATTGGCCTTCAATTACTGAGATCCAATTCTTTTTTTTTTAAGTGATATCCGATATATGAATGGACATTAGCTGGAATTATTCAATGAAGGATATGGTTAGCAAGGGAATAGGTGTTTTCCTTCCAGTAAAATTATAAAGAAAGGGGAAATTGATTCTTTTGTCTTTCATTTTATTTAAAAGCATTGCAAACATGTAATTAAATTACAATGGTAGCCTGGTGTGGTGGCACAGGCCTGTGATATCAGTACTTGGGAGGCTGAGATAGGAGGAGTGCAGATTCAAGGACAGCCTCAGTAACTCAGTGAGACCCTGTTTCAAAACAAAAAAATAAAAAGGGCTGGGGGATATAGCTTGAAGGTAGAATACCCTTGGGTATAATCCCCATTTACTAAAAAAAAAAAAAAATTATGATGATGCAGAGTATACTTTCTTTATAATTTAATCAACTGAACATAGACCAAATGTATTGATGAGGTAGGCTAGAAAGCAAAGAGTTAGGTAGAAAGAATGGTATTGGGAGGATCCAGGAAAATATAGTTTTTTTAAAATCTGGAGAGTTAAGCTAACTCCACCCCTTGGAAGTTTTTTTTTTTTCCTTAGGAAGTCCCGCCTCCACCTGAGGCCCACGCCCTAATCTCCGGAAGCCCTGCCCCCACCTGCAATTTCCGGGCCTATCTGACCACCTATCGCCCACCTGAATCTGAGGAAGAGGAGGATCCAAAACCTTTCATGTGCCCGCCCTCCTGGGGAAAAGGAGCGGGAGAGGCTCGCAGAGCTTCCTTTTTCGACGCATTCCCCTGAGGCTCGCGGCTTTGCCCTCCCGCTTCCCGCTCCATGCCTTCCCTTCCCATTTCTCCCGATTTCCCCCTGAGTTCCTGAAATAAACCCTGCCTGTTGTTTTTGACTGGTACGTGTTAAAATTCTTTTTTTTCACGAATACCAAGGACCTATGATTTGGGGGATCGCCGTACCCCATAACAGTATGAACTTATGAAGGTGTGTTTTTTTATATTTTTGAGTGTATTATCCCATTCAATAAATACAAAGATGGATAAAATTAATTTGTTTTTATATGTCAGAGTAGTACTTACCCAAGAAGGTAGAATAACTGGAAAAGGGGAATTTTAGGCACTTGTTGACATGGTTATAAGAGTGTGTTTAATTTGTCAAAGTTTATCAATTGTACACTTATGATTTATACACATTCCTGTGTGTATATCATACTTAAACAAAAAACAACTAAGTGAAACAAAATATAGTCTTGGACACTAACAACTTATATCCTATCTGGAGGGAGACAAGGAAACTTCCATCTTGGCTGTCTTCATTCTGTTGGACAGGTCCATGCTCCCTCTTGGCCTCATTTCCCTCTTCCTGAAGGACTTGAATGTTTCTTGTAGCGCAAATTTGCTGGTGATATTTCCTTTAGCTTTCATATCTGAAAAAGACTTTTTTCTTGGCCTTGTTTTTGGAAAGTCACTTTTAGAACATAGAGAATTGGAGGTTGGCAGTTTTTTCCCTTCCAGCACTTGCAAGATGTTGCAGCTATGACATTTGTGCTTTTGTTGCTTCCCACCAGCTATCTGACATTTATGGCTTCCTTATTTTTATTTTATTTTATTTATTTTTTGCAGTTCCAGGGATTGAACCCAGGGGTATTCTAACTCTGACCTACACACTCAGTCCTATTTTTAATTCCTTATTTTTTTTTTTTTTTTTGCGGTACTGGAGATTGAACTCAGGGGCATTCTACCTCCGAGCTATACCCCCAGCCCTATTTTGTATTCTTTATTTTGAAACCGAGTCTCACTAAGTTGCAGAGTGCCTCACTAGGTAGCTGAGGCTGGTCGCGAACCTGGATCCTCTGGTCTCAGCCTCCCGAATGCTGGGATTACAAGCGTGCGCCACCACGCCCGGCTTAATTCCTTATTTTGAAACAGGGTCTCACTAAGTTGTGGAGGGCCTCACTAAATAGCTGAGGCTGGCCACAAACCTGCGGTCCTTCTGTCTCAGCCTCCCAAGTACTGAGTTGACAAGATTACAAGTGTTTGCCACCAGCTGAAGCTGGCCTTGAATCTGCAATCTTTCCATCTTAGCCTCCCAAATATGGGATTACAGGTGTGCACCACCTCATTCAGTGGATTGTAAATTTTTTTTTTTTTTTTTTTTTTTTTGCGGTACTGGGGGTTGAACTCCGGGGCATTCTACCTCCGAGCTATACCCCCAGCCCTATTTTTTATTCCTTATTTTGAAACCGGGTCTCACTAAGTTGCAGAGTGCCTCACTTAGGTAGCTGAGGCTGGCCGCGAACCCGGATCACTAAGTTGCGGAGTGCCTCACTTAGGTAGCTGAGGCTGGCCGCGAACCTGGATCCTCCGGTCTCAGCCTCCCGAATGCTGGGATTACAAGCGTGCGCCACCACGCCCGGCTGGATTGTAAATTTTAAATCATTGGGTTTTGCATATTTTTGTGTTCTATTAATATTCCTGAACTGTGTTCAAGGCTGTAGTTAACTTACTTGAAAATAGTTTGATTCTTTTAGGTTTTTCTTTTTAGAGTTATTATTAAGAATATTAACTATAGGATTAATTATTCCCCTTTGCTAAGGCTAGAGCCTTTTGCGTATCCTGCCCAATGCTCTGTTAACTATATAAATATTTTTTTCCATCTGGTCGAGGGGGCACGCAGTGTAAACGGTCCTATTTGCACACTGGGAATCATTCCCTCAAACCTGCTGCTGTCGCTGTTGTTTGGAACTGGGGATTGAACCCAGAGGTACTCTACTTCCAAGCTACTTTCTATTTTTAATTTTTATTTTTTTGTGGTATTGGGGATTGAACCTAGGAACATTCTACTTCTGAGCTACATCCCTAGCCCTATTTCATTTTTTATTTTGAAACAAGGCCTCCCTAAGTTGTAGAAGACCTCACTAAGTTGCTGAGGCTGGCTGCAAACCTGTGACCTTCCTATCTCAGCCTCCCAAGTACTGGAGTTACAAGCGTGTGTCACCACACCCAGCTCTGTTTCTTAATTTTGAAAGAAAGTTTCACTAAGTTGCTGAGGCTGGCCTTGAACCTGTGATCCTCCTGTGTCAGCCTCCCAAGTGCTGGGATTATAGGCGTGCACTACCATACCTGGTCCCTCTAATCTTAAATCATTCTTTTCCTTGAGCCTAAAAATGTTTTTTCTACCCCGTGCAGATCAGTACTCTGCTGAGTACTTCTGGCAGTCCTCTGCAGATCTCACAAGTTCTCTCTGGGGACAGCTGTGCACTTCAGAGACGTCTCTGGTGCTCCCCACTCTCAGCTCTATCTCCTCCTCCCACGGAGTACCCCAGCTTCTGCCTGGTCTGCCCCTCCCTGCCTGTGCCCCAGAAGCTCTCAAGGCAGTCCACCAGGGCGACGCCAGGGCTCTCTTTATTCCCCTTCTCTCTGGGATCACCGTCCTGCATTGCTTCAGGTCCTGTGCCTTGAAAACCCTCTTCGGATTCTTTGACTTTTTCAGTCAGACAGTGAAATTCAGCCCCTGTCACCCCCTCATGGCCAAAGAAAATATCTAACTGAATCTATATTAGCTTTATTTTTTTATTTTTTTAAATTTATTATTATTATTTTTGAGGTACTGGGGATTGAATGCAGGGGCATTCTACCTCCAAGCTACACCCCCAGCCCTATTTTTTATTCTTTATTTTGAAACAGGGTCTCACTAAGTTGCAGAGTGCCTCACTAGATAGCTGAGGCTGGCCACGAACCCGGATCCTCCGGTCTCAACCTCCCACATGCTGGGATTACAAGCGTGCGCCACCATGCCCAGCTCTATATTAGCTTTAAAGGTGAATTTCAGCCAGAATCAGTGGTGCACAGCTGTAATCCCAGCACTTGGGATAAAAAGAGCTGGGGATATAGCTCAGTGATAGAGCAGCCCTGGGCTCAATCCCAGGACCAAAAAAAAAAAGAAGATAAAAAGAGTGACTCATACTCGAGCCCAACTTCTTACCCATATAATGTATCAATTGTGTCTTATAGATATTATATAATTTTGCTCTATTACTGGGAGATGGGTAAAACATATTAAATTGCTTATGATAAAATATTTCGCTGTTTTTTGGAAAAAACTTTTTCAGTATCAGTTAATCAGTTACAGGGAAACTGTTACCACAGTTTACTTTATCAAGAATCAGGAAGTACTATGAGATCAGCATTAGATTAAGAGAAATGTTGTTTTGAGTGGGAGACTATATAGCCTGGCCTCTTGCTGGAAGGCTTACTTGTCGGAATTGTCTGGTGGCATTAATTTGCTGTGTTGAGTTTCATCATTTGATGGGATGTCAGATGTGAATGGGACAATCAGCTTGCTACCAAGTTATCAGGTTACTCTAGCATTTTTAATGTCTTTACTTGCTTTTGCCATAATGCTAGGAAATGCTGTGGTCATTTTAGCTTTTGTGGTGGACAAAAACCTTAGACATCGAAGTAATTATTTTTTTCTTAACTTGGCCATTTCTGACTTCTTTGTGGGTAAGTTACATGTCTGTATTTAAAATAATCTTTCCAAATGTAATTTATTTCTAACCTTAAAAACAAAAACAAAACCAAAAACTCTTGTTATTTCAAGGGACTGTATGAGGGTGGGGGGGTTAAAAACAAAAAATATTTATAGTATTAGCGTTCTGGGAAGGTGTCTATATTGCTATTTAAGGAAAGGTTATGCATATGGAAATCATTTGAGAGAGGAATTTTCATCTGAAAACAGCTTATCTATTCTTTTCTTTTTTTTGTGGTACTTGGGATTGTACTTCTGAGCTACACAGGCGTTCTACTTCTGAGCTATACCCCCAGCCCTATTTAATTTAAAAACAATTCTTGAAACTGTCTCACAAAGTTGCTGAGAATCTTGCTAAATTCCTGAGGCTGGCCTTTAACCTTCAGTCCTCCTGTCTCAGCCTCTCAAGTACCAGGATTACAGGTAAGGTATATGCCACGACAACCAGATTTATCTTCTTTTTATAGAATAAAAATAAGTCTAAAATACTTCTAAAATTGCTTTAGTGTAAGAATTATTTGTTTGTGGAGCTATTTTCCTTGTATGTTTAGCTTTATAAGTACTCCTCTCCGAGTACATAAAGTTTCCTTACTATCACTGTGTTGGAGTCAGTAGAAATAATAATTGTGAGAGCCGGGCGTGGTGGCACACGCTTGTAATCCCAGCATGTGGGAGGCTGAGACCGGAGGATCCGGGTCCACAGCCAGCCTTAGCTACCTAGTGAGGCACTCCACAACTTAGTGAGACCCTGTTTCAAAATAAAGAATAAAAAATAGGGTTGGGGGTGTAGCTTGGAGGTAGAATGCCCCTGAGTTCAATCCCCAGTACTGCAAAAAAAAAAAAAAAAAAAAAAAAAAAAAAAAAGAAAGAAAAAAA
>PVLC010017597.1:0-33483 GCA_004027655.1 Graphiurus murinus
AAAAAAAAAAAAAAAAGAAATGGCATAAAACAGACTCCATTTTGTGCAGCACAGTGTTTCCATATCCATGACTATGATTATTTCATTTATAGGAACAAGAACTCTATCAAAAGGAAGGCTTAGGTGTTAATGAAGTTCATTATGTGGATAATCAGGATTGTATAGGTATGTGTTTTTTTATTGAATTTTTGGAGAATATAGGAGGGAATAGTGAGTATGTTTATTCATAACTTTTCTGTGTTCTGTGATTTACATTGCTTGTTATGGGATTTGAAACTGGGGTATTTGAAAGAGGTATACTTCTTTAGTACTCACTGCTTGGAAGTTTTCAAAGCATCAAATTGACCATCATTGAAAGTTTGTCTAAAATCTCTTCTACTTATTATGATGTATTTTCCTATTTAAAAAGCTGAAGTGTGAACCAACTAAGAGGGAAACTCAGTTGCACCAGATGGATTAGTTGCCTCATATGATAAAGTCCGTAGATAGGCTGGGCTCTAGGTGAGTCTTGTCAGGGACTCCCGTGATTCTGCTCTTTTTCTGTGCATGGCAGCACTCTCTCAGTGGTTCTAAGTTGGCTTCAGAAGTTCTGCACTATCCAGATAATACTGTATAGCAAGAGGATAGGGTCTCTGCTTCTCCCGTCTGTTTTAGCAATCAATAGACCTCCCTTCATAGCCCCCTTGCTAATATTCAATCCTCCTTTTCTTTTCCAACCCATGTCCAATCCAGTCAATAACTCATGTGTTAGCCTTGGACAACACAATATAATGATGATAATAATAATTATAATTTACATTAGAATAACTTTTCAAAGAAATTTTGCATAGTTCTGGGTCCAGTCAGTGTCCTTAACACAGTGTCTTTTTCTCACCTCTCTGTCTTTGTGTGGTTTGCTATTTGACTGGAGTTCTTCTCTTTCTGTTTTTCTTTTAGCTCATCTCAGTCTCTTTCTACGTCTATCAGAATACTCTCATTTGTAGCATGCCCCTCCTTTACTACCAGTAATTGCTCAAAAAGCATCATTTTCTGATCAAGACAGTTAGAATCTTGATTTCTCCTCTGATGTCCTGGAGCTCTGACCCATTCAACAGTATTTAATACTGTGTTTAAGCAGTTTACATTTTATAGTTATTTTGAGGAAATTCAAACAGGAATGAAAGGAGCATAAAAATGTGCTGTTACTGAAAAAATTTTGCTTGAAAGCATTAAAATAAATTTCTAAAAGCAGTATTAAAAAGCTCTGTATGCAAAAGCTTCTGTAGTTTTACTTCATTTTGAATGAAGATTTCATCTGAAAAGGGAGAATTTTTGGTTCCTTAGCCTCTTATCCTAGTTTACAAATAGAATGGTTATTACATTAATCACTTTCTTTAGTTGTTTTTCTAAAACCTGTGTTAAAACTATGATGTGACCTAACAAGTAGCTAGATTTTAAATAAAAAACCATCTGCTCTTGATAGTCTGACAGAATACTTTCAGAATCACCTATTATATTGTTTCCAACCAATCCTTGAAATTTATGATCAGTAAATGATTCACACTATGTTTGAAGTATTGTTTTTACCCTATTATGAGTATTTGTTTTTTTTTTTTTTTTTACATAGATTTAGTTGAAGCAAAATTAGTGGGAATACTGGATATTTTGGATGAAGAAAATCGCCTTCCCCAGCCAAGTGACCAGCACTTTACATCTGCAGTTCACCAGAAGCACAAGGATCATTTTCGACTCACTGTGAGTTTGCCATCCTAAAATTAAGACTCTGGTGGGAAAAAAAAAATTTAAAAAGACGCAGTAGAGAGCAGATGTCATTAGATCATTAGAATCATAGTTTTAGAGAAAATACATTATATCCGACACATTGCCTCCTACAGATGAGCACTTAATTTATATATTTTTTTGATGATAATGCTCTATATAATCAAAGTTCTTTTCTGTGGATGGAAAGTACATTTTACCTAAGATGTATGGAGAGCTTTATCTGCTGACTTCATGTTCTCCCTTCTGAACTAAGTAGCCATCAGTTGCTGTGTTCTATAGCATGTGACCTTGGTTGCATTCTGCCTGAACATTTGACAAATCAGCAGTGAAGTCTGTGGCTTAGAATTCTGACTGTTGGAATCAATCTATATTTGATAGTGATCAACCAGTTCATTTTTCTCTCTTTCCTAGGGAGGTTTTGTTTTTTGTTTTTCTTTTTTGCATTATTGGGGATTGAACCCAGGGGCATTCTACCTCCAAGTTACACCCCCCAGTCCCAGTCCTATTTTTAATCCTCCCCCCTCCCCTCCTCCTTTTTTTTTTTTTTTTTTTTGCAGTACTAAGGATTGAACCCAGAGGCATTCTACCTCTAAGCTATACCCCCAGCCCTATTTTTTTTATTGTTTAATTTGAAACAGAGTCTCACTAAGTTGTGGAGGGCCTCCCTTAGGTAGCTAAGGCTGGCTGTGATCCTCCTGTCTCAGCCTCCCAAATATTGGGATTACAAGCGTGCGCCACCATACCCAGCTCCTAGGGAGTTTTGAAAAGTAAATGCAGTCACAAAGGAAAATGGAAGCTGAAGCAGCAGAAAGATTAGGTGGCATAAGGGGAAAAACAGACAGAGAACAGTAGAAATATATGAATGTGCTTCTAAAAAAAGCCAAAGACCTGGTTCCTGAACTGTTGTGCTTAAATCTATCAGCAGTGAAAAGTAGAGCTGTTCTCTGTGAGGCTGGACTGTGTGGCTTTTGAAGTATTATCTGTATTCATCTAATTCTGTGTTTGTCTTTTCTCTGAACCATCATCATCTGAAATGATATAAGCTCAAACCTATCTTTGCATTCAGAAAGAGCCTGACTAGCACATTTTATAGATAACAACAGTAACAGTCCTATTTCCCTTCTCCTCCTCGTCCTTTTCCTCTTCTGAGAGAGAGAGAGAGAGAGAGAGAGAGAGAGAGAGAGAGAGAGAGAAAGGAAAAGCAACACAAAGCTGCCTTGATATACGTTATGGAAGGCATAACAATATACATATGCCTCCGATAATGTATATTGTTTTGCAAATGCATAGTATAACAGTCATTGCTTTGATGGTCTAGGAGTTTAAGTAAATAGTAGTAAGGATTTTTGTTTTCATTTACCATTAATAAAAACAGTGTGAATATGCATTAAACAAGCCAGGCGTGGTGGCGCACGCTTATAATCCCAGCATTCGGGAGGCTGAGATCGAAGGATCCAGGTTCGAGGCCAGCCTCAGCTACCTAGTGAGGCACTCCGCAACTTAGTGAGACCTGGTTTCAAAATAAAGAATAAAAAATAGGGCTGGGGGTATAGCTCGGAGGTAGACCACCATCCCTAGTACCACACACACACACACACACACAAAAGCATTAAACATTACATGATACTCCATTAAGATGAAAAAAAAAAAAAAAAGAAAATGATTTTTGTTAAAATCATTGACCAAAAAATCAGTGGTAAATACGTTTTATGTATTTACTTGAAAAACTGAGGTAATTGTGTTAACCTTTTTAGGATCTTGAATCTCAGAACTGTCTGCTCCATTGACTGTGAAATATTTCTGTATCCTAAATGTTTCTTACAGTGTGGTGCCTATTTATATTACTTCAGTGGATATAGAAATAAAACAACATGTATCCTCAACAAAACTTTTGCTAAAATTTAAGATATGTATTCAGTCCTATTTATTCACAGCTCACTGGTGTTTGTCATGACCAGCCTGTGGATGAGTGGAGACCTTTCCCAGGAATACTGATCACTGAACAACAGAAATGTTAGCCAGGATCTCAAAGACATATAATTTAAAAGACATTAGATTAAAGCACTAGGAATGAGGTTTGGCTGCTTTTCTCAAAGGAGCAGAAGAGTAAGGCAGTAAATCTTCCTTTACATACGCCACTACTTTTGTTGTATTTCTTTGGGACTGAATGTAATCATCACTTATGGAACACTTAGCAGGTGCCAGGCACTGTTTGAATGTTTACCTGAATTATTTTACTTAATACCTTTAGTGTCATTGTGAGGAGACAAATGCCATGTGAGGAAGAGCTGGGGGTGGGAGGCAGACTAGGTAGTGTGGCTGGTAAGCCCTAACTTGGACTCATTTTGGTGTATTGCCTTTTATGGAGAAGAGCTCCATGAGTCCTCAGACCCTGTTCAAGCCTTTAAGGGTCCCAAATAGTTCTCTTATTTTTATTTTTATTTTTTTTTATTTATTTATTTATTTTTTTGCGGTACTGGGGATTGAACTCAGGGGCGTTCTATAGTTTTCTTATTTTTAAATGAGGTTATCTTTCTTCACCTTAGGCTACTAATTTTTTGATTGCTAGGGATTGAACCCAGGGATGTTCTATCTCCATGATACAGCCTCTAGCCCTTTTTATTTTGAAAGTGTCTCCCCAAGTTGATGAGGATTTCAATAAATTGCTGAGGCTGGCCTTGAACCTATGATACTCCTGACTCAGCTTCCCAAGTACTGGGATTACAGGCATGTGTCACCACACCTGGCTAATTTTAGGTTATTTTGAGGGTCATATGTGATCTTTTCTGTGAAGGTATTTTGGAAACTATATAATTCAAACATGACATATTCTAATCAAATGGCATAACCATAAAATGATCTAGTTTCTTTTAAATAGAGCCAGGCTTATTGTGTAAATATGTTAGGATGTATGGTTTGAGACAGTGGGAGAATTCCTATACTGATTATAGGTGTCTCTTTACCTGGTTGCACATGGTAATCACCTGATATAAATGCCGTGAGCTTTGGAAGGTTTAAAAGTTCTCTGGGTGATTCTTATTAGCACCAAGGTCAAGAACCACTGCTTTAGAAATAGACAGTTGGCTTCATAAAATGCCAACTATGTGTGCATGTTCTAAATGATAAAATTGTGTTTTTGTCTGTGTGGGTTTTTGTTGGTTGGTTGCTTTTGTTTTACCTATATTTTTCCTTTACAGGTTATAACCAAATATTTGTTACATTTCACTAGTACTTTAAGGCATCCTAGCTAGATGTAAAAAAGCAATATAATTGTGAAAAGCGGGGGGGGGGGGGACACCCTACATGCACATGATGTACTTTCACAAATATATCAAGGTCAATCACTAAACTGAACTTGAGAAGGAGGGAGGGCGAAGGAGTGGGGTGGGAATTGGGGAAGGGGTTAAATGAGAAATGTGTGCATATATGCCTTTATCAGCTTGTACTTAACAAAGATGTATAGTTACAATGCACCAATTATTATTAAAAAAAAAAGAAAGAAAAGTCGCTTTATAACTTTAGGTATTTTGTATCTCAGACATTGTCTAAAGGAAAATTATGTAATATATTTTTGGTAATTTAATAACTTATGTACCTACTGTTTTTCAGATTCCCAGGAAATCCAAGCTGGCAGTTCACAGGAATCTGAGAGATGATGAAGGCTTCATTATCAGGCATTTTGCAGGGGCAGTGTGCTATGAAACTGTGAGTATAACATGTATAAGGTGAAACCACTTGTTGAAGCTTTGCCGTATAATATGACCACCTCTAGGTGTCTTTTAAAACTTAGTTAAAAATTATTTAGTTCCTCAGTACACTACCCATACTTCAAGTGCTAAATTTTCACATTGATTAGCAGCAACTGGTATTGGATATTACAGATAGAGAACATCTTTTTTTTTTTTTTCTTTTTTTTTTTCATGGAGAGTTCTATTGGACAGAGCTGAGTTAAAGGATATTTATCATAAGATGGACTGAAACATTTTATTTGATTTATTTTTCAGACTCAGTTTGTGGAGAAAAATAATGATGCTTTACATATGTCTCTTGAATCCTTAATATGTGAATCCAGGGATAAATTTATACGAGAATTATTTGAATCATCCACAAATAACAACAAAGATACAAAACAAAAAGCAGGAAAACTTAGCTTCATCAGTGTGGGAAACAAGTTTAAGGTATTTGTGTTAAATAAGTTATTTGAAAATTTTTACTATATTTTACATACATTGTTTTATATCCTGCAATGGATAACATAGATCACTATCATAAATCCTACAAATGAGCTTCAAGCGAAGACTGTGCTTTATTGATACTTATATTTAAAATATCATACCATAGCCCTAGCAATTGAATATATGGAAATGCTTGTGATTTTCTAAATGTGTTCTTTTTTGGTGCATAATATATCTGAATGCTTCTCCTAATGTTCTTGCTTCTACATACTCTCTGGTTGACCTTCAAAACCTTCTCTTTCCCATGTGTTTTCTGTTTCCTTCCTCATTCAGCAGTTTTGTTTTAGCTGGAGTAGTCCAGCTCGGGATGGCTAGAGAGGAGTAGTTGAGTTGAGAGAGGAAAAGCAGGCACAGCCAGGGGCTTCAGGTAAATGATCGCCTTCATGGACTCCTATTTCTAGAGTGGCTGCCATGTTACAGAGAGCCTGTCTCAAGTTGATGATTCAGTATGTAATCCATTTTTCAACATGTTTTCTCTCACAGTGGCATTATGGGCATGCATATTATACTAAAATTTGATTAAAGCTTTTGACCTTCTATAAAAGATAAATGCTCAGTGTGGCAAACTCTTTAAATTGCTTACTTAACTTTACAGAGTATTTCATTTGTTTTATTTATTTTGGATCAGAAATTCATTCTTTGAAATCTGATAAGGAGTTGTTGCAAGATATGTTTTAGAAATAGAAAACTACTAATTGGTTATTATTGGGTATTTAGTATAGAAAAATAATTTAAACTTTATAAGTTTAATGAACAAAGAACTATAGTATATAGAACAAAGAACTATTTTATTGTATTTACAATAGAACTACATATCTACCTTTTGAAATATATAAATATTTAAAGTGAAGTGATTAGAAATAATATTTAAATATCAGAATACTATGATACTGGTAGTATAAACCTTCTCAAATTCCTTTTGGATTGAGATGGGCTCTAAATAATTAACTTGAAGCCAGCCGTAGTGGTGCATGCTTGTCATCCCAATACTTTGGAGGCTGAGACAGAAGGATCACAGGTTCACAGCCAGCCTCAGCAGCAACTTAATGAGGCCTTCTGCAACTTAGTGAGGCCCTGTTTCAAAATAAAAAATAAAATAGGGTTAGGTGTATATCTTAAGAGATAGAATGCAGCCAGGTGTAGTGGAGCATGCTTATAATCCTAGCATTTGGGAAGCTGAGACCGGAGGATCCGGGTTCGCGGCCAGCCTCAGCTACTTAGTGAGGCCCTCTGCAACTTAGTGAGACCTGGTTTCAAAATAAAGAATAAAAAATAGGACTGGGGGTATAGCTCGGAGGTAGAATGCCCCTGAGTTCCATCCCCAGTACTGCAAAAAAAAAAAAAAAACAGAGAGAATGCCCCTGGTTAAACCCCTAGTATCACACATATGCACACACAAAATTGGCAAAATTGTATTTCTAAAAACTAGAGTTGTTTTTAAAGCTTAAACATAAATATAGGAGAAAGCGCATATATTCTAGGTAAAAAAAATCTTTGAATTTTGTTATATTTATTATGAGTTTCTACTTCATTCTATAAGCAACATTTTTTTCTCTTATTTGACTCTTCTATTCCTGATTAGATATTTGACAACAGATTGGTTTAAAAATGGTACATTTGCAGAATGCAGTGATGAATGCCTATAGTTCTAGCTACTTGGGAAGCTGAGACAGTAGGATTGCTTGAGCCAGGAGTTCAGGGCCAGTCTGGGCAACCCCATCTCAGAAAAAAAAAAAAAAAAAAAAAAAAATCTCCTCATATGAAATGGATATCATTCAGTAAGTATTTTCTTACTGTAATATTATAGTAATATTTTTAGTAGGAACATACTTGAAATTTTAGACAGTAGAAATAAAAATAAAAACATTATTAAATTCCTCTTTAGCTTAAAAAATCTTTTAATATTGAGACTTGAAATGCCTTGTAATTGCTTATATAATGATTTGTAATGGGTACAGTGATACACACCTGTAATGCCAGTACTTGGGAAGCTGAGAAAGGAGGATCACAGGTTTGAGGCCAGTGTGCTCTAATTTAGACCCTATGTCAAAATAAAAAATAAAATAGGGCTGGGGATGAGGCTCATGGCAGAGTGCGCCTGGGTTCAATCCCCAGTACCATACAAACACAGAAAAGTATTTTTTTGTATTAACTGCTGAAAGCTATAATTGAGTGATACTAACAGTAAAATATTTTATATTTTTCTTTTGAAACACTTTGACATGAAATCTTAAAAGTGACTTAATTTTAAATATACTTTAATAGCTTATTAAATTAAATTTGAAGCATGTGAGGCAATAAACACAAAACAGACTATCTTACAGTAATATCACAGTTGTCCAACATTATAAGAACCAAAAGTTTTCCATTGAAAAGTGACATTTTAACATTATTGAAACATGACCTTTTTAGTGTTTTAGATGAAGTATTATTCTATTATAAACATCAATATTTGTATGTTTTAAAATAAAAATAAAATACAATGAAACATAATTTGTCTAAGGCTGTTTACCCTATGCCTTATGGTCCTTGACTGCTATTCTTTGATAATTGACTTTCTTTTCTCTTTTCTCAGCTGCTACTAGTTTTATTTTTGTTGCTTTTACTCTTCTGATTTTTATCTCTTTTCTGGGGAGAGCACCATGCTTAATCTATTGGTGAAGGAGCATGGACTTTGTGACAGTTGTTTTCTTTCCAAATTAGTCACTTTTATACTTGCTTTTCAGTCATGTGGGGGTCCAGATTGAGGGTTGTCAGACCTCTGTCAACCAGATAAGTGATATATGACTATTTCTTCAATCCATTCACACATTCATCTCATTTTATATAACTTAGACTATGATCCCTGAGGTACACTGTAACATCACAGATAGGAGAATGAAATTGGAGATCAGGCTTATGTTGGAGTCATGACTTTGCTATTACTAGCTTCTTAATTTGGGCAAGTTATTGACCTCCCTAGATCTCAATGCTGTATATGTGAAATGAAGCTAATAATATGTTCTTAGTTAGTTTTGTTGTGCTTTAGCCTTAATTGGATTAAACATGACAATGCTTATGAAAAGCTTTGAGCAGTACCTTACTCATAGGAAAGCATTCAGTAAAGTGTACTTATTTTTTAAATTATAGCTATAATCAACATAATATGTTAAGTATTAGCATCTTGTCTTTTCTAAGTAGAATAATAAGCATTTTAGTATAAAATTCAGGTAAAGAATTTTACATAATCTACAGAGTAGTAGAGCAATTTTTTTTCATGTACTGAATCAGGGTAGATTATAATTAATATTATAAAACAGAAAGCAAAACAACATATTCGTTGTTAACTTTTTGAGAATATTTTCAGTTTTAAAAAACAATTAAATATGAAATGTTTTAAATTAGTAAAGAGGATTTTTATAACTAGACAAGACAATTTTGTTTATGCTGAGTATATAAAAGTCTTGATATATACCAAGAATGTACATTTTAAACATGTTTTCATTTTTTTTTTTTTAATTTTTTGCGGTACTGGGGATTGAACCCAGGGGCATTCTACCTCCAAGCTATACCCCCAGCCCTGTTTTTTATTCTTTATTTTGAAACCGGGTCTTACTAAGTTGCAGAGTGCCTCAACTAGGTAGCTGAGGCTGGCCACGAACCCGGATCCTCCGGTCTCAGCCTCTCAAATGCTGGGATTACAAGCGTGCGCCACCACGTCCGGCTGTTTTCATTCTTAATAAGCTTGTGACACAAACTATACCTAGTTTGCCACATATCCAAATACTGTATTATTGATCCCATATTGAATGCATCTCCAGTATTTTCATTTATTTCCTTTGTTGGCTATATACTTTGCTCTCATTTCATCCTACTCGCAAATTTTTGTATTTTAAGTCTTACTAATTTTGCCTTTTAATTTTACAAGTCTTGTGTAAATAAAGTTATTGTCCTTGACATTTCATTAGCTATTTTGCATGATGCTACCTGTTGAGTTTGTATACCAGCAGGTTGTTAAATTGTAATAAGTCGTATGTGGATGTTATTGCATGTTATTTTACTCTGAATTGGAGAATTAATATTAACTCATGTTGCTGTGTACTTTGTATTTTTGGAATAAACTAATTTTCTTTCTTTCACAGACACAATTAAATTTGCTTCTGGATAAACTTCGAAGTACTGTGAGTATACTTAAAAAGAAAATAAGATTTTTAATGGTCCTTAAAACTATTATTACCCAAGTAAGCACAGTAACCTGGAATAATTAGAAATATATTTTACACCAAATTCCCTTCATTTAAAAAATTTAATCTTTAAAGTGGTTATTATTTGTTTAGGTTGTTCTGAAAAGAGTTCAAATTTGTATGTGAAGTCAAATTATTTTATAAATATGTAGAACTCTTTGAATATTATTAAATTAAGATTGTCCTACAGTTTCACAAAGGTGGAAATAATTAGTAATTATGGAGAAGGAGAATGGTTTTCTTTTTTTATAGGATTAAAGATAAGACATATAATTTAATTTCACTTTATTACTCTTGTAATAATATTCTCCAGTAGGGTAATGTTGATGTGGCTAAAATAGACTTAATATCTTTAGGTCCCTTTACAAGGCAGAATTTGTTAGGAGGGGTGTGTGTGTGTGTGTGTGTGTGTGTGTGTGTGTGTGTTGGGAATGGAACCCAGATCCTTGTGCATACTAGGCAAGTGCTCTACAACTGAGGTATATCCTCAGCCCTTTTTTTTTTTTTGAGAAAGGGTCTTACCAAGTTCCCCATGCTGGCCTTCAGCTTGTGACATTCCTGCCTTAGCCTCCCAAGTTGCTGGGATTACAGATTTGCACCAACATGCCTAGCAGGAGCATTTTTTTTTCTTTTTTCTTTTTTTTTTAACTATACATTTTAGCAATTCATCCTGTTTTGTTTTGTTTTTTTTTTGTGGTACTGGGGATTGAACTCAGGGGCGTTCTACCTCTGAGCTATACCCCCAAGCCCTATTTTTTTTTTTTTTTTTTTTTTTTTTTTTGTGGTACTGGGGATTGAACTCAGGGGCATTCTATCTCCGAGCTACACCCCCAGCCCTATTTTTTATTCTTTGTTTTGAAACCGAGTCTCACTAAGTTGCAGAGTGCCTCACGAGATAGCTGAGGCTGGCCGCGAACCCGGATCCTCCGGTCTCAGCCTCCCGAATGCTGGGATTACAAGCGTGCGCCACCACGCCCGGCTCCCTATTTTTTATTCTTTATTTTGAAACCGAGTCTCACTAAGTTATGGAGTGCCTCACTAGTAGCTGAGGCTGGCGGCGAACTCGGATCCTCCGGTCTCAGCCTCCCGAATGCTGGGATTACAAGCGTGCACCACAATGCCTGGCTTCATCCTGGTTTTTTATAAATGAAAAACAAAAACTTACTATAGAAAGAAATTTAATATATGGGTTATATAAATGAAGCAAAAGGTAAGACTTATTACACAACTTTACAGAACTTGTATTAAAAAGTCTTACCTTTTTAAATACTATCATGTTGAAAAGCCAATATTTATTGTCAGTGTTATTATTGCTTAACTTACTGAAATATTTATTCTGTCAGTGCTATTATTGCTTAACTTACTGTTAGGTTTGCTTTTGGAGCCTATAAATTTTTTTTTTTTTATAACGTGGTACTGGGGATTGCACCGAGGGGCTCTGAGTTACACCCCCGGCCCTTTTTAATTTTTTTGTTTTGAAACAGGGTCTCGCTAGTTTGTTGAGAATCTTGCTAAATTGCTGAGGCTGATCTCAAAAAGCTGCAATTATCCTGTCTCAGCCTCCCAAGTACTGGTATTATAGGCATGCATCACCACTCTCAGCAAGAAAATCTTTTGAATATCCTCATTGGCTGTGTATTTACTTCTTAAGGGCCAAACATTTTTAAAAACCAAATCTGATGATGGTATTTTATTTTTATTTCCCAAACAGGTGGTACTGTAAAATGATAAGATCACTTTTATGATTTTTTAAAAAATTTTTATTATTTGCGGTTACTGGGGATTGAACCCAGGGGCATTCTACCTCTGAGTTACACCCCTAGTCCTATTTTTTATTGTTTAATTTGAAACAGGGTCTCACTAAGTTGTGGAGGGCCTCACTAAGTAGCTGAGGCTGGCCACGAACCCAGATCCTCCTGTCTTAGCTTCCCAAGTATTGAGATTACAAGTGTGTGCCACCACACCTGGTTACTTTTATGATTTATAGAAACATGTTCTAAAAGTATTTGCAGTGAACATCATTGTTGAAATTACTTGTTTTACAAGGTGACTGCATTGAAGAGAAGCAGCTATTTAGATCTCTAGTATATTAGCTTCAGTATATGACTGTTTTGTTGTATATATGATATTGTTTCTGCCTCATTCAGCATAATCTGATAACCAAATGAATGCCTTTAAGATTTTAGAAATATGCTTTAACCATCAAAACTTTAAAAATGTGCAAAAGTGCAGCATAGGAACCTGCTGTATATTTGTGAATAGAATTAAAAGATTGATTGTGTGTGTGTGTTTTACCCCTGCCTGAATTTTAATGGGCATAGTTTTATTTATTCCTGTCATATAGGTAATTTTGTTATCACAGCAATATAGACTGTAAATACCTTTATAAGAATATCAAATAAAACTACATGTATATCAGCCTGAAAAATGTATTATTTAAATATGGTAACATACTTTACAGTGAAAGGTTTTTCTTAAAATTTTTGGCATTTGAATCTAAAATGTAGCATTTTCTAATAATATTGATTTTTAATGCAGAAATTTATTTCAAACTTCAAATTATAAAAGTATGCTATTAAGTTTTTATGTTCCTCACTAGTTATTGTAAAGTTGCATATGTAAATGTTAATATGCTTTGAAAGCTGCTGGTATTTATAGAATTAGTAAAATAAGAATAATGTATGTATTATCTCAAAAAGTGGCTTTATTCTCCTAGGGAGCAAGCTTTATTCGTTGCATCAAACCTAATTTAAAGATGACAAGCCACCACTTTGAGGGGGCTCAAATTCTATCTCAACTTCAATGTTCAGGTATTTCCATATATTGTAATCTGTGACACTGTGCATTAGTAGTCATAGCTCAAATACAGTTTAATAGGACCAGTGTTTTCAAGTAATTCACCATTATCTTTATCATTTTTAAGCACAGTAAGATTTCCATCTTATAGTTCAAGAAAAGCATGGATAGCAAATTATTTGAGCAAAATTGGGGTATAGTTTATTATGACATTAAAGTACCTTACATCATTGTAGTAAAATTTGTAAAAACGCTTTAATAGCAAACCTCAATCTCAATTGAGTAGGCTGCTCTCCTGTTGTTTTCTGACGACCAGCATTTCATTTCTCATTTCCCAGACAGCTGGGTGAAGGTTGTTTTGGTGTCCTTGCTTTCCCTCCACCATTTGTGATAAAATAAAAGTAAGGTGAAGCCTTTGGCTTCTGTAGTACTTATTACTTCCCACCCCAGCATGCCTGACCTTGTGCAGTTACAGAAGCCTCAGGTGCCAAGCTCCCAGTTTTTCCTTTACTCTATGCCCGTCTTTCATCCCTGCCTATCCTACTTTTTCCCAGAGGATCAACCTTCCTCTTATTTATCTTTTGGTCCAGCTCAGGCCCCTAACACTTTCTCAAATGTTTTCTTCTCCAACTCTTTATTTTGCTCCTCTTGGAGGCAGATTTAACAGTGAAATAAGGTCACCTAAGCTTCATTTAAATAAGCTCTTTTCAAAATCTTGCACTAAGTCTTGTATTTTTTTGTGATTTATAATTTCATATTCTTTCTGTAAAGAGTCCTCCCCCAATTACATAAGCTTTAGGCTCTCCAAATGTGCATCTACACCAATCCCTCCTATAAAACTTTATCAGCTGTTGAATCACATTCTGCCCTTTCTCCTTGTTTGCATGGGGTTGGTAGGCAAGACAGATTGGCATAATTTAAATTCATGGCCACTGACCTTTCAAGGGCTCTCAAAATTGCCCTGCCAAGTTTCTGTTGTCAGCATCTTCTGTTTCTCTAGGGAGAGTAGTCAGACCCACCCTGCCCTTCTTAAATCTCTAAGCCTCTGACAGTATATGGCCTCACCTCTTTACTAAAAAAAACTTTAAAGCTTCACCTTTCTGCTACCTATCACTTATGCCTATCTGCATATCTTTCCTTTTTAACAAAGCAGGAATTGCCTCTCTTCCTAATTGAGGCTTGGGGTGACTTGAAATCTATCCCTCCCCACATTTTCATGAACCTTCAGTACTTATTATCTGTATTGAACCATTCCCTTTGAAGTGGGTATTTCTCATTTCTTTTAAATGTATTGAAATCTCATCTTTGACTTACATTCCCTTCCTTCCAGTTACTCACTTTTCTTTGACTCACATTCCCTTCCTTCCAGTTACTCCATTTTTCCTTACTTTGTTTTCCCAGCTTTCCTTTCTTCTCCAAGAACAGTCTGTTTTCACTTCTTGTTTGCACTCCATAGTATACTTCACAACATTGGATTGGCTAATCCCTTTAACATATCTTTCATTGGCTTCTGAAACAGCAGATGCCTCTGTTTATCTTCTAAATTGTCTCACCATTCACTATTCCTCTGCCTGTTTTCTTCTACTTGGATAGTATTTGTTAGAGTTTTTAAGGATTTGGGTTAGGTCCATGTTTCTCTCATTTTATATTAACTCTGACCAGTAGAATTTTCCATGATGAAGGAAATATTCTACATCTGCATTAGCTATCTACCGGAAGCCAGTAGACACTACAGTAGCTTTGGGTGGTGGTTAAGTTGAGACATATTGACCATACGTATATTTGTACTGGGGTTGTAGCTCAGAGGTACATGAGGCCCTGGATTTAATCCCCAGCAAAACCACACACACACACACACACACACACACACACACACACACACACACACACAGTATATTTGTTATGTAATATTTCATAGCTGATAATTTCTGTAAATTATCCCTTTCTAAACATTAATTTGTAAAGTTGTATGGTCATTCCCGTTATTTTGAATTTCTCTACAGTGATTGCCTATGATTTGTGTTTTTGAATCTAGGTATGGTATCTGTTTTGGACTTGATGCAGGGTGGTTTCCCATCACGAGCTTCATTTCATGAACTCTACAACATGTATAAAAAATATATGCCAGATAAACTTGCAAGATTGGATCCAAGGCTGTTTTGTAAGGTACAAATGCTGCTCAAATGGAAAATTTTTAGCTATAAATTCTTTCTTATAAAGTACTAGTTGGCATTTAACTTTTTAACTTTTATTTTTCAGGCTCTTTTTAAAGCTTTGGGCTTAAATGAAATTGACTACAAGTTTGGGTTAACAAAAGTGTTTTTTAGGCCTGGAAAGGTAAATATATTTTTAATTTAAACTTTAACATCCTGGATATGCATAGATTGGATTAATAAATATTTTTAAGTAATTAATGATTTGTACTGTTCTTGAACTTTATGGTTACTGATGGCATGAAATATGTGTGTGTATGTATAAATAGACAGTTTTCCTATCTGTGGGAAATTTACAATGTGTATAAATTTTTTAATTTTATTCTGTATTAGAATCAGAACATTGTTTGGCTTTTTTACTTAAATAATGGTTACCCAGAAAATACTAGCTTTTTTTAACAAGTTGAAAACTTTTCTACAATGTATTAATTCATTCTTTTTTGATTTGAGATTTTGTAGTACTTTGGAGTCTTCATTGTGAGAATAAGTTCTACTAGAATATGGTAGATATATAAAGTATTGGAAATTGGGCAGAAATTTGTGCTGACCTCTGTCATATTCTAGAACGAATATGTAATATGTTTTTTTAAGGCTAACACATATAGTTTAAATGTTCATAGGTTATAGAATACTTTATAGCTAAATGCATTTAATACAGAAATATCTAAATGCTGCTCTCAATCTATTAGTAATAATATTTTCACCATTTCTAACTTCTTTAAAATTGATTTAGGAAATTACATCTTCATTACTTTAAACATGATTGTTATTATATTCAAGTAGCCAATAATACTAGTTAGATTTGTCAAAACCATTATTAAATATCTCATGTATCTTGAGGATAAATTAGTCATGATAAATCTGATGCATTTTTGAGAATAAGATGAAATGTATATATGTATTACCAATGTATGTACTTCCATATAAATTTTTTTTGCAAAGACCCATTTTCCTATTAAAAGAAAAAAGAGAAAAAGAATATATAAATGTTTGTTCATGTTTAGCTTTAATCATACATATTTATCATAAACTCAACATTTCTCTTGTTTTAGAGATGTAGTAATTAAGAATTAATAGCCTCATAGAGAAAGCACTTCATTTTATTTACTTCTAGGAAAATTAGTCAGAAGGATTTGTTGAACAATAGCCTAAGGCAAAGATTCAAAGATCTTTAATTTCATTATTAGCTTTCAGTATATTGATCAGTGTGTAACATCCTTAATATTGTGGTAGGATATTTGATAAAGGAGAGAAATCATTTTGAAATTCAGTGGTAAATGGTGGTAATGGCTGTTTTATTTGTATTATTTCTCTTTTAGTAACTGTTTCTTATCTGGGAGAGACAGAATAGTTTTGATGGTACCAGATATGATACAGCTAACCTTCATTTACTAAGAGCTTTATATTCACTGGGCATGGTGGGTGATGTATGCCTGTAATTCCAGTACTTGAAAGGTTGAAACAGGAAAATTGCAAATTCAAAGTCAGCCTAGGCTACTTAGCAAGACCCTGTTTCAAAACAAAAAATAAAAATGGCTGGGGGTGTAGTTCAGTGGCAGAGTGCCTCTGGGTTTTTTCCCCAGGAAAAAATACCACACACGTGCACACGTGTGTGCGCGCGCACACACACACACACACACACACACACACCCCTGAGCCAACTCAGAGGTGTGTGTGTGTATATATCTGTATTTATATATATGGATATATATATGGATAGATGATAATATATATGGATATATATACACGGATATATGAGAAAGGTGAGCCAACTCAGAGATATGTTTTCTCTTTTTCATTTTTCTCAACAAAACTTTTTTGTTAACTTTCTATTATTAAGTCATTTAAGAGTTTTTCCTACTTTTATTATCAAATCTGCTACCCCAAAACAAATAATCTTCCTTACCCTCAAAAAGTGATCCTTAAGGAAAGAAGGAACAGAAGGGCTGACAAATGTGGACAAGCATATTTGGGTTTGCTGTATACTCCAATGTCTATATAATTGGCATGCAGCCATTTTTAGAAACTTAGATTTTGAATTCAAATTCTATTTTGTTTTCTGTGTATTTAAATACATTTATTATTATTATTTTTTCTGGCACTGGGGATGGAACCCAGGGGCATTCTACCTGTGAGCTACACCCCAGCCTTATTTTATTTTTTATTTTTGAAACGGTTTTACTAAGTTGCAGAGGGGCTCACTAAGCTGCTGAGGCTGTCCTCATACCTGCAATCTTCTTGTCTCAGCCTCCTAAGTACTGGGATTATGAGCGTGCGCCACCATGCCCAGCTTACATTTATTATTATTATTATTATTATTATTATTATTATTATTATTCTTATTATTATTTTGTGGTACTGGGGATTGAACTCAGGGGCATTCTACCTCCGAGCTACACCCCCAGCCCTATTTTTTATTCTTTATTTTGAAACCGGGTCTCACTAAGTTGCGGAGTGCCTCACTAGGTAGCTGAGGCTGGCCTCGAACCCGGATCCTCCGGTCTCAGCCTCCCGAATGCTGGGATTACAAGCGTGCGCCACCACGCCCGGCTCTTACATTTATTATTTAATACTGCTTTTAAATTATTTTTCCTCTTAGTTTGCAGAATTTGATCAGATTATGAAGTCTGACCCTGACCACTTAGCAGAGTTGGTTAAAAGAGTCAATTATTGGCTAGTCTGCAGTCGCTGGAAAAAAGTTCAGTGGTGTTCGCTCTCAGTCATCAAACGTAAGTGTTTTCTTTCCCACTAAGACTTTTTGTTACTTGGGAAGTAGGATGGTTTGCGGAATGTCTCAAAGGTGAATGCTGGGCATTAGGGACAGGGACCTTTGTTCACACTGTTTTCTGGTTTCTTCCTGTGTATAAGATATAATAAGCCAGGATCTTAGACTGTTCTATTTTATTTAGTTTTGAATGTAATTTTCTTTATCTGAATGTGTTAAGGAGTATTGATTTCATCAAGCCCTCAACACCTCAACAGGACAGATCACTATCTTAAGTCTTTTTTTTTTTTCTCCCTCTTCCCGATCTCCAACACCACCTCCCAATCTCTCAGATTTAAACCAGAACCTTTTCTGTCTGTGTGACATCTATAGTATATTAAAAAAAATTCAAGATTGTAATTGTCTCTCCTTTCTTATACCTGAAATCATGTCAGTCACTAAATCATACTGGTTTATCCTTCAAATATAATTCTTATGCTGTAATTTTTCACTTTTTATCCTTAGCACCTTAGTTGAGCCTGCTTTCCTGGCTTCCCAGAGTTATCTCTGTAAACTAAAAGCTTTTCATCCTTCTTTAGTAGAGGGCAAAGTCTGAATTCTTAGAATGTCTTTCAAGACCTTGTAAAATGGAATTTCAGCTTATCCTTGCAGCTTCTTCTTACACTCCCCTCCTAGACTCTGGTCTTTGACACACTGGACTGTTTTATGTGTGTTCCTGCCAGGTCAGGGCGGCTCCTTATCACTGACCCAAAACAAGAGTAGAGGCAGACTATTTCTTAGTTACTTGAGAGTCAGTGGCAAATCTTTAGTTGTTAGGAGTTATTGGGGAATCAGTAACTAGATTTAATTTATAATTGCCCCCTATACTCACCATAGTACTTGAAATATTGGTAGATACATGAAAAGGGTTCAGTAAATCATTTTTTATTAATGGAAAAATAAAACTCTTTTTCCTCTTTTGAATCAAGAGGAACCATGGAAACAAAGATTATTGAGATCTTTCATTAAGCAATTGTAAGTATAGATAAAAAGAAAACTATAGTAAAAGGAGATAGAACCTTTTTTTCTGCCATTTTTGGAGTTAAATATAAACATATTTGTTACACTAATTCAGTGCTTTTAGCTTTATATATTGCATTATGATGGTATGTGCATTTTATTAAAATTACCTGTACTATTTCGTCCATTCGTAGACTGTGTTGTGTGGAGATATTGAGGTCAGTAGGTAGACACGGAACTTTGCAGAATTTTAATAGAGAAGCTCTGAAAAAAAAAAAGTTTCAAAATCATATCAATCTAGGAAATACTGAGTACCTGAAGTTAAAAAGATTTCTTTACTATAGGATTCTCAGAGACCTCACCCAGTATGTTCATTGTGAATTTTCAAAATCAGGTATAGTGTATGTCTTTCCTAAACTCCTTTGTTAGGAAACACTTTTTTTTTTTTTTTTTTTTTTTTTTTTTTGTGGTACTGGGGATTGAACTCAGGGGCATTCTACCTCTGAGCTATACCCCCAGCCCTATTTTTTAATCTTTATTTTGAAACCGAGTCTCACTAAGTTGCAGAGTGCCTCACTAGGTAGCTGAGGTTGGCCACGAACCTGGATCCTCTGGTCTCAGTCTCCCGAATGCTGGGATTACAAGCGTGCGCCACCACGCCCGGCTAGGAAACTCTTTTTAAAAGACATACCTATTTACATTCAATAGAATAAATGATGCCTAGGACCGTTTGGAAAACAATAATGTAGCTAATAAGAAAAAATGAATTTGAAGTGTAAATCCAGCCTTATACATAATACGCTTTTATTTTTAAGAAATAGAAATTAAATGTTAAACTTGCTAGATTTGATGTCTGGTTTAATATGTTTATCAAAATTTTATATTTCTTGAGGATTGCTTTGTGGAAATGCATGTTTTAAAAATATATTACATGTGTAATTTAAACAGTAATGTCATTTTACTTTATTCTTATACACAGTGAAAAACAAAATAAAATATCGAGCTGAAGCTTGCATTAAAATGCAAAAAACTATTCGCATGTGGCTTTGCAAAAGGAGACACAAACCTCGGTAAGATGAATAGTGTCTAAAGAACACTACAAAATCTAATTATCAGCTGAGCATGGTGGTGCACACCTATATATAATCCTAGTACTTGAGAGGCTGAGACAGGAGGATTGCACGTTTAAAGCCAGCCTCAGCAACTTAGTGAAACTGTTTCAGAATAGAAAGTAATATAGGGCTGGGAATATAGCTCAGAGGGAGGAGCTGAAAAATAAAAAGTAATTTAAAAAATCTCTAATATAAAATGGCAATAAAGACATAATGAAAAGCAGTTTGGATCTCACGTTCTTTGTAACATGATATTTTAGTCTGCTATTTGTAATTTTATTTGAAATTAGCTAATTTATTCATTACTTGTCTCATTCTACAAAAGGATTTGTAATGACTACAAAAATGTAGATTGTAAAAGGTTGAAATAAAAGCTTAAGAGAACCTGTTATTTTGATTATTTTAGTGATTTGAGTTTCTTCATAATGTCAAATGAATATTAATTTAAAAAAACATCTATTTAAGCCGGGCGTGGTGGCGCACGCTTGTAATCCCAGCATTCGGGAGGCTGAGACCAGAGGATCTGGGTTCGAGGCCAGCCTCAGCTACCTAGTGAGGCACTCCGCAACTTAGTGAGACTCGGTTTCAAAATAAAGAATAAAAAATAGGGCTAGGGGTGTAGCTCGGAGGTAGAATGCCCCTGAGTTCAATCCCCAGTACCGCAAAAAACAAAAAACAAAAAACATCTATTTAATATTTTGACCATAATTTTCAAGATTATAATAATTATATTGTTTCCTGATAGCTTAGTTTTATTCATTTATTTTTGTGGTACTGGGGATTGAACCCAGGGGCATTCTACCTCTTAGCTACACCCCAGCCCTATTTTATTTTTATTTTGAAACCAGGTCTCGCTAGGTTGATGAGAGTCTCTACTTACTGAGGCTGTCCTTGAACCTGTGATCCTCCTGTCTCAGCCACCTAAGTACTGGGATTACAAGCTTGTGCCTAGCTTTAGTTTTATTTCTCATGTAAAATTTTCATTACTAATTTGAACTTTTTAAAGTTGGAGGTCTGAATAACTATTGATCCATCATACCTTTTCAAAGAGATTATTAGATAACTTTATTATACTCCCAGCCCTATTTTTTTTTTTTCTTTTTTTTTTTTACAGAACTGGGGATTGAACCCAGGGACATTCTACCTCCAAGCTACACTCCTAGTCCTATTTCTTATTCTTTATTTTGAAACAGGGTCTCACTAAGTTGCAGAAGGTCTCACTAAGTAGCTGAGGCTAGCCACGAACCTGCGATCTTCTGATCTCAGCCTCCCACGTACTGGGATTACAAGCATGCACCACTACACCCAGCTATTAGATAACTTCTTTTGTTATCTATAATTTGACCCCTCAGTTTTCAGTCTAAAAATAGAAATCCTTGATCTTATTGACAGGCATCAGTTATTCACATCCTCTACAAGAAATTTAAAAAAGAGATACTAAGTAAAAATGAAAGACAAGTGAATTATCCTAGTTAGCCAGATGTGTTTAGCATTTTATTAAAACAATACCTACTTACAGCAATAAATGGTGATGTTAAGCTCTGATAAAGCCTTACCTTTGCAGCATTGATGGCCTGGTCAAGGTGGGCACACTGAAAAAACGACTTGATAAATTTAATGAAGTAGTAAGTGCATTGAAAGATGGAAAACCAGAAGTTAACAAACAGATCAGAGATCTTGAAGTTTCTATCGATGCTTTGATGTCCAAAATTAAGGTATATAATTTTAGCCCAAATGACTTTGACTTTTTATATAAATTTAATGTCTTTTATTATTGGTATTCAATTTGTATAGAAAAATGTCCTTAGTTTTTTAAGATAAAAAATGTTAAGGGTTATATGAGAAATGTATGCATGTATGCCTTTACCAGCTTGTACCTAACAAAGATGTATGATTACAATGAACCAATAAAAAATTTTTTAAGAAAGTTGATAAATGGTTAACATTCTTTTTTTTTTTTTTGCGGTACTGGGGATTGAACTCAGGGGCGTTCTGCCTCCGAGCTACACCCCCAGCCCTATTTTTTATTCTTTATTTTGAAACCGGGTCTCACTAAGTTGTGGAATGCCTCAGTAGGTAGCTGAGGCTGGCCTCGAACCCGGATCCTCTGGTCTCAGCCTCCCAGATGCTGGGATTACAAGCATGCGCCACCACGCCCGGCTAATGGTTAACATTCTTAACATCTTTATATTTAAAGCATTTTCAACATCTTTATGTTTAAAAAATTTATAGGAGAAAGATAGAAGACAATTTTTATGCAGTTTCATCTGTTAGGGAAATATTTTTCCCCTAAAAGAGTGACTAAAATACTATACACCAAAAGCTTTTCATAGTCATGGCTCGGAGAGGATTAATGCAAATTATTTTTGTTTTATGCTTTTCTACTTTCAGAAACTTATTTTCATATATTTTATTTTTATCTTTTGTGTGTGGTACTGGGAATTGAACCCAGGAACACTCTACCTTTGAGCTACACCCCCTGATTTGAAACAGGGTCTTGCTAGGTTGTTAAGAATCTTAATTTGCTGAGGCTATCTTCAAATCTGTGATACTCCTGTCTCAGCCTCCCAAGTACTAGGATTACAGGCATGCACCACCGTACCTGGTCTAGTTTTTATTTTATTTATTTTTATTTGGGGCAGTACTAGGGATTGAATGTAGGGCCTCACACATGCTAAGGATGGTTTATGTCACTGAACTACATCCCCCAACCCCGGAAACAATTTTTTTTTGTGTGTGTTTAGTATTGGGGATTGAACCCAGGGGCATCTACCCCTGAGCTATACCCCAAGCCCTCTTTTATTTTTTATTTGGAAACAGGGTTTTATTAAATTGTGGAAGGCCTCACTAAGTTGCTGAGGTTGGCCACAAACCTGCAATTCTCCTGTTTCAGCCTCCCAAGTACTAGGATTACAAGTATATGCCACTACACTCAACTCAGAAACTAATTTTAAATGATAAAAGTAATAGAATATTACTGAAATTTTGAAGAAAACCCATTAAAAACACCTTTATGTCCTCTCACACATTCAATTAGTATACTGTTGTATATTTCCCTTATAATCTTATTTTATATGTGTAAACTGTTACATAATCTTTAATAATAATATGCATTTAGATTTGAATCTTTACCATTATATGTTTTGTCTATTTAATACATTATCTTAATAGAGGCTATAGCATAATTCACGTCTTATAAAAGTAGTAATTTCCTCCTCAATTTTGTAGGCAAAAAATGGGGCCCCTTTTTTGTTTGATTTTCATTTATTTGGTTATAATGGATTTAAAAATTGTTCTATATGCCTGTTTCTTAATCATATTTTATCTTTCTCTTCACTTTAAAATTATATTTTACAATTTTGCTGTTTTTCTCAGCTAGTTTCATAGGTCAGTGCAATTATATAGATATAATAATATTTTCTGCAGTTATTTTTTGTAGGTAGTGGTAAATCTTTGAAGAAAAAAGGAGAAAAATTATCAAGAAAAGAATGAATTTATAGATAGACTTAGCTGTTCTGTAAATCTGTCAAGAGTCCTCCCTGTTTATGAGGTATCATTATCAACTCAAATTAACCCAGCCACTTTGTTTGAAGGCTAATGTAGGAAAATTATCCAACAATTCTAGATCTATATAGCAATTTCTTAAATATTCCTTAGATACTACTTGAACAATATTATTATTAAAGAGAGTAAATTTTGGCTAAATGAGCTAATCATTCTTTAAAATTATTTTTAAACTACATTATATGTACAGTACACACACAGACTGATGACTTAATAGAAAACAAAGTCAAGTATTTGCATGCAGAAATGACTGCTTAAGAAAACATGTAAATATTATTTAATGTACAGATGGCACAGCAAAGATAATGGGCTTATCAGTTTATCCATTTTTTGTTATATGTGTACATATTGGAGTGGTTTTTTAAAAAAAATTATACTGAAAAACATTTAACATTGAATTTATTGTCTTAACTATAAGTGTATGGGTCAGTAGTGTTAAACATTCACATTATTGTGCAACAGAGACATAAATCTTTATTATTTTACTTTTTAAGTCCACCATGATGACCAGGGAACAAATACAGAAAGAATATGATGCACTAGTTAAAAGCTCAGAGGATCTCCTCAGTGCATTACAGAAAAAAAAACAACAAGAAGAGGAAGCAGAAAGGCTGAGACGTATACAAGAAGAAATGGAAAAAGAAAGAAAAAGACGTGAAGAAGATGAACAACGTCGAAGAAAGGAAGAGGAGGAAAGGAGGATGTAAGTCATTTATATTGTGTTGAACTAGAAACTCAATAAAGCAGTGAATTCTTGGCATTTTAGACAATGTGGTTATTTTCAAAGCTGTACTATTTTAATGAACTAATTTTAGAATAAGTTTGAAATTTGATAAAATAAGCTCTCATAATAAGTACATAAAATGATTTTAACTACAGATTGAGCATCCCTAATTCAAACATCCAAAATCTAAAATGCTCTAAAATCCAAAACTTTTTGAGTGTCAGTTTAGTGCTCAAATTTCAAATTTTACCATGATTGTAAATTAAAACAGTAATTGTGTATGTTACATACATATGTATATATGTAATTATGTATTTGTTTATGTTAGATTCACTGACATTTCCATACACGCATACAGTGTGCATTGATCATATCCATTCACACTCTTTCTCTACTCCCTTCCCAGTCCCTAGTAATCACTATTCTATTTTCAGGTTGGCTTTTTTGTTTGTTTGTTTTTTAGTCTTCACAAATGGGAATAAACATATGATACTTGTCTTTCTGTGTCTCCCTTATTTCACTTAACATAATGTCCTCCAATCCTATCATTTTGCTGTGTATGATAGGATTTCATTCTTCGTTATGGCTGAATATACTCCATTATGTGTATGTGTATATATATACGCCATATTTTCTTTATCAATTCATCTGTTGATATGCACCTAGGCTTATTCTATTTCTTAGCTATTGTGAATAGTACCACAATAAACATTGTCATATAAAGTATGTATTCTATATTCTGACTCCATTATATGTACATATACATATACATCCAGGAGTGGAAGAGCTGGATTATATGATAGTTCTATTTTAGTTTTTTGAGGACTCTCCTTCCTATTTTCTGTAGTGACTGTACCAATTTAAATTCCCACCAACAGCGTAAAAGGGTTTCTTTTTTTCTACATCCTCACCAACATTTGCCCAACATTTGTTATTTTATGGTATTGGGAATTAAACCCTGGGATGTTCTACCTCCAAGCTACACCCCAGCCTTTTTATTTTGAAACAGGGTATTGCTAAGTTGTCCAGGCTGGCAGTGAACCTGTGACCCTCCCATATCAGTCTCCCAAGTTTTGGGGTTATAGGTGTGTACCATCATTCCTGGCTTCTTTTTCTTTTTTTTGATAATAGATATTCTATTCTAAGGTTGCATGGCATTTCTTTGCATTTCCCTCAAGGCTGATGATATTGAGCATTTTTCACATATATTAGCCATTTGGATATCTTTTTATGAAAAGTGTCTATTCAGATCATTTTTCTTTTTTAAGAATATTTATGTATTCTGAATGTTAATCTTCTGTCAGATGAATAGCTGGTAAATATTTTATCCCCTCTGTTGATCATCTCTTCACTCTATTGATTATTTCCTTTGCTGTGTAGAAGCTTTTTAGTTTGATGTAATCCCATTTGACTGTTCTTGTTTCTGTTTCCTGACTTTTGGAGGCTTATCCGGAAAATCGTTGTGTGTGCCAAATTTGGAAGTGTTTCCCTATAGTAGTTTCAGGGTCTTACATTAAGATCTTTGATACATTTTGAGTTGATTTTTTACAAGGTGAGAGACAGGGATCAGCTTTCAGTCTTCTCCATGTGAATATCCAGTTTCCCCTATACCATTTGTTAGAGGCTGTCTTCAATGAATGCTTTGGGCACCTTTGTTGAGGATCAGATAGCTGGAGCTATGTGTGTTTATTTCATATCCTCTATTTCATTGGTCTGCATATTTGTTTTTATGCCGGTACCATGCTTTTTTTGTTACTACGGCTCTGTAGTACACTTTGAAATCAGGTAGTGCGAGTGCAATACCTCCAGTCTTGCTCTTTTTGCTTAGGATTGTTTAGTTATTCTGGGTCTTTTATTCTTCCATATGAATTTTAAGATTTTTTTTTTTTAGTTCTGTGAAGAATATCATTGGAATTTTGATGGAGATTACACTAAATCTGTTAGATCACTTAGAATAACATGAAAAAAAATTTTTTTTTTACATACAGAGGATTGAACCCAGAGTCTTTCTACCTCTGAGGTACACCCCCAGCCGTATTTTATTTTTTATTTTGAAAGAGGATCTCACGAAGTTGCTGAGGCTGGGCATGAACCTGCAGTTCTCTTGCTTCAGCTTCCAGGTACTGATTATAGGCTTGTGCCACAGGCCCGGTAGTATGGATACTTTAACTATTAATTTTTCAACCTGTGAAGATGGGAGTTCTTCCCAACTTTTAGTATCTTCAGTTTCTTTCTTCTGTGTTTGATGATTTTCCTTGTAGAGGTCTTTTACTTCCTTAGTTAAATTTATTTCTAGGTGTTGTGTATGTTGTGAATGAGATTGCTTTCATGATTTCTCAGCAAATACATTATTAGTGTAGAAAAGCCAGATTCTTTTAATGCTGATTTTGTGTCCTGCTCCTTTACTGAATTTGTTTTATCATTTCTAATAGTCTTTTGGTGGAGTCCTTAGGATTTTCAATGTATAGAATTATAACATTTGCAAACAGGGATAATCTGACTTCTTCCTTTTCTGTTTATATGTCTTTCTCTTGCTCAGTTGTTCTGGTTAAACCTTCTAGTAATCATATATTGAATAAAAGTGATAAAAGTGGATAGCCTTGTTTTGTTTCTGATCTGAGAGGGAATGCTTTTAGTTTTTCCCCCCATTCAGTATGATGTTGTCTATGAGTTTCTCATATATGGCCTGGTTTTCAGATTTGGGATGTCCAGCTGGTAAAGTTTATAAAAGTGTTCCAAAATCCAGTCAGGTGTGGTGGCATGTGCCTGTAATTCTAGCTGCTTGAGAAGCTGAGGCAGGAAGATCACAAGTTCAAGGCCAGCCTCAGCAACTTATTTTGAGATTGTCTCAAAACAAAAAGTAAAAAGGGCTAGGGTTGTAGCTCAGTGGTAGTGTCCCCTGGATTCATCCCCAGTAAGGAAGAGAAAGGAAAGAAATGGGAACAGGAAGGGGGACGGAGGAAATATTTCAATCCCCTTCTCCTCAAATCAAAATCAGAAACACTTCTAGTCCCAAGCATTTTGGACAATACTCAACCTATATAATCTGAGTTTTGGTTAGAATCTTAGTACTTGAGGAATTTTAAACTTCTTTTCAAAGCTATGGCTTGTGTATTATTTTATAAGCTATGAAAAAGACACTTCTATTTTTCTGCAATTTTAAAACTGATAACATTTAGGAATGATAGAATAGATAGAATAGTATCATGATTGCCATGCTAGAGTAGTAGAAGAAATATGGTTTGTTTAGTTGGAAAAGGAGTGGAGGGAATTACATATAATTGGACCTTATAGCTAGGCTTTGTAATCAGTTACTTAGAGGTGTTAAAGGTTATAAAGTACAATTGAATTTATTTTATTTAGGAATTAACTATCAATGTAGTTAGATTTTGTTTTATTTGAAATAAGTTCATTTGAGTAAGAGGAAAACACCCTTGATCTGAGAGGTTGAGTTTTCATTCTGTTAATTTTGTTTATTAATAGTTAATTTACCTTCTGCAGAATTTTTTTGGGGGGGCTTAAAATTTTGAAGAGTTTTCTGTTTTTTATTAGGAAACTTGAGATGGAAGTAAAGAGAAAACAAGAAGAAGAAGAGAGAAAGAAAAGGGAAGATGATGAAAAGCGTATTCAGGTATATACTTACTGGACTGAATTTCTATCAGAATAGACACTACTAAGTTACAGAAAAAGTTAAAACAAGGGCAGTTCCTGATGTGGTTATGGGATAGGACTTTGGATCTTGGGAAGTGAGTTTAAATACAGGCTCTGTCATGGTCAAAAGTTATGGCATTTTGAATACTTCACAATGAATAATTATGGGCCACAGTTTCTGTAGAATGGGGATAAAGAATAGTTGTGAGCATCAAATGAGTTATACATGTTAAATCATTTAGTCCTAGCACAGTAAATAGTAGTATTGTTATACCTAGGAGAGAGAGAAACATTCACTTAAAACATAATTTTTTGTTTTAAAATATTATAACTTTGTAGATGATAGTCTCTCCATCCCCAATTTTAAAAAAAATCCGATGTCTAAGAATAAGTGACAAAGTATTTGAGTTTCTATTTGGCTGGGCTTTGATAATTTATCCTTAAACTTAACCAACATTGCCTGGGTCCAGCCTTCCAGGCAGTGAGGTCGGAGGTCCTTCGATACGTGTGGATTGAGACAAGGTTGCGAGAATATGCTCACACCGCACGCAGTGTTGAAGCGGATCTGTTTATTGCTTTTAGTAGCTGTTTTTTATACTATCTTTTTTGCAGTGAGGCATATAGAACACTTATTTTTCTAAAGGTTGAGTAGGTACATCTTTAACTAGAAAAGCCATTTCCCATGGTATTTGATAGGATTAAGAAAACAGTAAAGGTTACAAAATACAGTAAGTATATAAAGATTCTTTTAGTACAAAGCAGTGTTAAAGGTTAACAACGAATAGTCTCTTCATTAGTTTAAATCTTTACTATTTGTTTAGCTCCTTTAAGCAGTGTTCTTATCAAAAGAACAGCAGCTAGAGAGTTAAATGTGTCCGGTGAAACTTTAGGAAGACAAGGAGGAAGTGGACAAACCATCTGTCTTAAAACCTTCTTTACTCATAGATAAAATAGTAGACCTAAATCTCTTTGGCTTATTTATTTTGTTTCTATACCTGTGTGCTGAGAGGGAACATAAGGCTGTTTAGTAACTAAGCTTGCAAAGCCCGTTTCCTAACTAATGTTTGTATGTGGTTAATGAATTTCTTATGGGTTGTCTTGAGGCACTACTTTTTCAGCAAAGAGATCACTTCCGTCAGGCCACGTGTTTTTAAGAAATTTTCCTTTACAATTAATGTGAAAGCACAACCCAAAGCACCCAAAATTTCCAAAATATAACATAATGCAAAGTGGGATATGCCACACATTCTTTCTTTTGGAATCATCTGCCTTGCAGAACTCCAGCGGACCGAGCCTTGCTCAAGATCCAACTATTAAGGAGCTGTGGCACGAACCTAAATTCCTTACATCTGTGTAGGTGTTAGTGTTAATTTGACACCAAGGATACCCATGTGATGTTTGAGATGCTCATATTATTGTTCTAGAATTGTGAGCTGTGGTTCTTCTATCCTCTCTTGACTTTGGGAAAGTGAAGCATTAATGATAATATAGAAGAAATTTGAAACTGAAGAGATTTGCAGTTAAACAATAATTCTTTTTTTTTTTTTTTTTTTTTTTTTTGGCGGTACTGGGGATTGAACTCAGGCATTCTACCTCCGAGCTACACCCCCAGCCCTATTTTTTATTCTTTATTTTGAAACCGAGTCTCACTAAGTTGCGGAGTGCCTCACTGAGTAGCTGAGGGTGGCCTCGAACCCGGATCCTCTGGTCTCAGCCTCCCGAATGCTGGGATTACAAGCGTGCGCCACCACGCCCGGCTTAAACAATAATTCTTAGTAGAGAACTCATTCAGGCTGTTAAGCTTTCCCTTTAAGTAATGATAGGAGTGATCAAGTAACAAGTGAAGAACTCTTGCTGAAATGGTTCTCTGTGCTTGGCAGGCTGAAGTGGAGGAGCAGCTGGCCAGACAGCGGGAGGAGGAGTCCCAGCAGCAAGCAGTTCTGGAGCAGGAGCGCAGGGACCGGGAGCTGGCCCTGCGGATTGCCCAGAGTGAATCTGAGCTCATCAGCGATGAGGCTCAGGGAGACCTGGCACTCCGGAGGTACTGGGGCCCATGGGTCGAGTATAGCACACTCTCTTTTGCTTTCCTCACTTCTCAGCTTCTCATTTCCATGTGAAAGGGAATAACAGAAAATCCTATTCCTTTGGTCCTGATATATTGGAAGTAAAATAATTTTTAAATCATTTTAAACCACTTTATACCCAAATGAATGAAAAAAAATTCTGTCAAATTGTTAAACTGTTAAAAAGTAAAACTAAAATTTTAGTTAATGAGTACTCTATTAAGAAAATAGCTCAACTTTGAAATTATTTAAGAGTATTATATATTAGATAGACATCTAAGTTATAAATACTTGTCATTAAAAACTGACAGTGACAATATTATCATGCAGTTAATATATTTGAGTTTAGGATTTCCTAATGCAATTTTTTTTTTTTTTTTTTTTTTTTACTGTATTACGCTTTTGAACACATGAAATGAGAAATTTGCCCTCAGTGTCTCAGAATAATTGTGCTTCCTTTCCTATAATGGAGGTTAGTCATATTTTGGCTCTGATTTCTGAGTTATCTCTAAATATTATAATGGAGCATGGAGGAATATGGAAGTTGTCAATATTTTACAAGAAGTTTTAGGAAGGTTTTAATATTTTTATTAAAAATTAGAATATAGAAACATTAGTTATATTGATTATTTATTTGTAAAAACAAAGCAAAACTAGTTTACAGGGTTCCTCTCTACGTGGTATATATACTATGTACACAGAGAGGCACATAGATACATGTAACTTTGCTTTTCAGAACTGACAAAAATATCGATAAATTACAACCCAACCACTAGATGGAACTATTTCCTTATGAAAGGGAAAAAACTGTTTTCAAATTGCAAGGCAAATTATAAGACAATTGTAGTACAAATTAAGAGTTTATTTAGTTGAAAACAAAAATGGGGAGGAAAAGAATTTAGGTTGCCTTCACACATTTTTCTTAAAAGTGATTGCTCTGAGATGCTCTGGAGTCTGAATTATATTTGAAAGTATATTATGTTGTAAATGAACTGAATTAGGTCTGTTACAAACCAAAGATGCTATGATAGTTATTAAGCTTTGGGATTGAGTCCAACATTTGAGTTCTTTTTTTTTTTTTTTTTTTGCGGTACTAGGGATTGCACTCAGGGGTGTTCTACCTCCGAGGTACACCCCCAGCCCTATTTTTTATTCTTTATTTTGAAACCAGGTCTCACTAAGTTGCGGAGTGCCTCACTAGGTAGCTGAGGCTGGCCTCGAACCCGGATCCTCCGGTCTCAGCCTCCTGAATGCTGGGATTACAAGGATGCGCCACCATGCCCGGCTCCATTTGAGTTCTTTAATGACATCTCTTTATAATTAAAATATTTTTGCTCAGCTATGGCTTTTGTGTATACACACTTGGCTTGGTTGCTCTTCTGTCCTTCCACCTGTATTTGTGAGAATGGCTATGTAAATAACTAGCAACTGGTTATGCCAGGCTTTGGGCAAGTCAGGCTCTTACAGCTGCTATCCCTGTTGTCTGTGCAGCAGTACTGCAGTTGACAGAGCAGGATTTATTGTGGGTGAAGCTTATTTCTTAGTGACTCATTAATAGAGTCATTATAGGTACTTGTCAGTTTTGAGATACTAAGAACATTTGAGATATTAAGTTATATCCAAAACCATTCCATATGCTGTGTAGGAACCACAGGCTTGTAGGTAGACTCTTCCTGTCTTCAGGAAGGTGCACTTCTTCTTGGGTGAATTTTCTCTGAGAAAGGGTAGACATTTAGGGCCTTTTACATAAATGACAAATTACCTATAATTTAAACAGAATTGGACCACTATTAAGTAATACAGGTATTCAATCCATTATGACTTGAAAGGCAGAAGAGTAAGTTGCCTCTGAGAATCTTCTAGGTTTCCCCCTTGTTGTGGTTATTTTATACTCCATACTGCAAACATTAGCACTTTACTATGAATGGTATTCTGTGTAGATAATCCATGTTCAATAGTTTTATCTTGTTCTGTGGGCTATAAATAGATGTTTATGAATATTTATTTTACCTTTGTTAACACTCAATTCTTTCTATAACAGATTTATGAATGAGAATCCTCTAAGTAAATCTGTTTGTAAGATAACACAAAAATGTTCTTGGGTTCTGTGATATGTTAAAAAAATTTATGTATATGGATTTTTCTGCAGTTAACAATTTTAAGTTATTTTTTCAGCTTGGATTCCTGTCACATAACTTCTAAGTAAGAATCATTTTCTACATATGTAGTATGTTTTGAAATATGACCTCAATCAATTACACATATGATCTTTGATGATGATTTCAAGTTACCTGAAATTGTAAAATAACATCTAGATTCTATTAAGAATGAACCTTACAGTGTATGAATTTTCCAATCTAGATGTATTTGCTCTTTAATTTTCATTGAATGCATTTAATTTATCTTTTATAATCACTCTCATGAAGATTTTTAAAGTACATTAAAATTCTGTATGTTCTTTTATGATTAAATTTTAAAATCAGTGAATAAAGTCATTAAAACACAGATTTATATAATATACATTTTTGCAATTCAGAGTTGGTGATATTAACTAAAATGTATTCTTTTCACAGAAATGATGGAACAAGACCTAAAATGACACCGTATGTCTTTTTTTTTTTTTTTTTACCTTTTTATTTAATAGGTTGTGGGTATTTTTGGAAAAGTAGTTTCCTCATTGGAGTAAATTTTAAACTATTTCTTTTCATTAAAAGAGTGAGAAGCTGGGCATGGTGGCATACGCTTTGTAATCCTAGTACTTGAGAGGCTGAGACCAGAGGATCTGGGTTTGTGGCCAGCCTCAGCTACTTAGTGAAGCCCTCTGCAACTTAGTGAGATCCTGTTTCAAAATAAAGAATAAAAAATAGGGCTATAGCTCAGAGGTAGAATGCCCCTGGGTTCAATCCCCAGTACTGAAAAAAAAAAAAAAAAAGTGAGATAACTCATTATTTGTTTATTTTTTCTGCCCAGGGAATGCTTAATGCTCCTGTTAGATGCTCCGTCGCAGTAGTTTATGATTTGCTTTTCTTTTTTGTTAATACTGGTTTGCTTTATGTGCTTTTAACTCTTCCTTACCTTACATCTTTATAACCATAGGTGTGGAGGAATAAATAAAATATCTAGTTTTCAGAGTTTAAGATATTTTATTGTACTAACTGAAATAGATCATAATCTTAAGTTACATATGTAGTATATCTTTTTGTAATGTTAAGTCTTTCTTTTTTTTTTTTGCGGTACTGGGGATTGAACTCAGGGGCATTCTACCTCCGAGCTACACCCCCAGCCCTATTTTTTATTCTTTATTTTGAAACCGAGTCTCACTAAGTTGCAGAGTGCCTCACTAGGTAGCTGAGGCTGGCCGCGAACCCGGATCCTCCGGTCTCAGCCTCCCGAATGCTGGGATTACAAGCATGCGCC
>PVLC010017598.1:0-13755 GCA_004027655.1 Graphiurus murinus
TCCTCCTCCTCCTCTTCCTCATCCTCCTCTTCCTTCTCCTCCTCCTCCCAAATTTCAGTTGCCCTTGGTCACATGATCAAAAGGATCATGAGATGTGTGTGTCCTTGTTAGTGACTAGCTTTTTCAGTCCTGAGTAGACTCTGTGGGCCCACTTTCTCCTTCAGGTTCTTCAAGAGCTGAAAATTCTGTGTCGATAATTGGTTTCAGGAATTTCTCAACTTTGGTCAATCTTTGCTTCAGCTTTCGCTGCATTGACTCATACTCAGCCAGGATACGGGCAAACCGTGTTTGCAGGAGGTCTACTGACCCCTCCATTCGAGTGACCTTCTCTTCGAGATCTTTAGGATCACTTCCAGCATTTGCAATGTTTACATCCAGTAGACCATCTTTCATTAAGATTTGCCTCCCTTTCTCTTCCAGCATGGTTTTGGCATCTGGATACTCAGTTAGAGCTTCCATGAGGTCGTCTTTTGAGAGACAGAACAGGTCTGAGTAGCCAATACTTTTAATATTGGCTGTTCTTCGATTGCCAGCTTTGCTGCCTTTAATGTTAAGGATGCTGATCTCACCAAAATAGCTGCCATCGCTCAGCACCACAAACTGAGTGATTCCATCATCTGCCACCACAGCAAGTTTGCCTTCCTTGATGATGTACATCTCACGTCCAATATCCCCTTTCTTGCATATGTAATCCCCAGGACTATAGACTTGAGGCTGTAATTTCAAGACCAACTCCACTAACAGACCAGCTTCACAGTCAGCAAAAATGCGCACCTTTTTTAATGTGTCTAAGTGAACATTGATAGCAATTTCTGCCCTTAGTTTATCAGGTAGATACCTCAAGACTTCTCTCTCATCAACTGTTTTCTTGTTGGTCCACAGATAGTCAAACCATTTAATAACCCTCTTTTCCATGTCTTTGCTTACATTTCGAAAATTCATGTATTGCTTGATAGCATCGACTCGTGCTTGAAATTCTGCCCTGGCTGCATTCATGTTGGAAATCATAGAACCTATGTTACCGACAATGGTAGCAAAAATTAAAACTCCAATTAAGAAATCAACCACCACAAAGACATACTCAGAGTCCAGCACTGGAGGTGGTGTTTCACCAATGGTAGTCAAAGTCAGTGTAGACCAGTAGAGGCTATATACATATTTTCTAGCCAATCGGCCAAATTCAGGGTCATTAACATCAGGGTAAACCCAGGTATCATTGCCAAATCCAATAGCTTTTGAAATAGAGTAGTACACACATGCATTCCAATGGATAATGATGACGATGTACATAACAAGGTTAGAAATTCTGAACATGTTTGGATAATTTGTCCTTGTTTCTGTTCTCTGGAAAAACTCAAACATACGAGAGATCCTTAACAGCCTGTTTAATCGAATTTCTGGATAGTTCCACCCTAGCTTCAAATACAGTAGATCAGTTGGTACCACTGACATAACATCAAGTTTAAATTGCAAGTTTGATTTGTATTTCTCTATGAGTTTCATTTTTTCTTTCACCAGCAATCCTTGTTCTAGGTAACCTAAAATAGTAAGGAAAAAAAAATCAACCTAATGTTTCTCCTTTTCATGCCCCTGTGAAGTTTTCTAAAGTAATTCTCAACTTTGTTGAAGTCAAAACAAAAATTTATTTTCAATAAATATGGCTTCAGCAATATAATATGACATGAATATCAATCAACATAAGGCTGTGGATAATAGTCTGCTGTGGAAATAAAAAGTAAAGCTTTCTACATATGAAATACATTTGCAAGCTATGCAATTCAGCATACCCATCCAGGTAAAGTCATCCCTTTTGCGAATAGGATTCACATTCTTGTGATATCATGATATAATAAATTACATATTTGGTTTCTGTACCTGTTTCTTCTGTCACAGAGCTCTTAAAATCTTTGTAACTTCCTAAGCCATATGCATGATAGTTGTATCTTCTATACTATTTTTTTCATTTTAATTGGTGTGTTGTAATCATACACGTAATGAAATTCAGAATGATAGAGACATACATGCACACAGCACTTGGTGAGCTTCCCTTAGCTCCCATCCCACTCTTTCCCCTTCCCTGTGCACCTGTGCACGATATTGAGATTGGTACTGATAATTTTGTATATGTGTATTGTGTCAATTGAAGTGTCTTCTTCATCAAATCTCTCCTCCCACTCACCTCCCTTCTTTAGACCCCTTTCATCATTCCACTGGCATTTCTCCTCCTTTGTCTAGAGTCCCTTTTGCATCCCAGTTTCTCCCTAGCATCCATATATGAAAGAAAACATATGATTCTTCATATTTTGTGTGACTGATCTCACTTAGCATAATATTCTCTAGTTCCATCAATTTTCCTACAAATGACATAATTTTGTCCTTTATTGCCAAGTAGAATTCCATTGTGTGTATATACCATAATTTTGTAATCCATTCATCTGTTGATGGACACTTAGGCTGGTTCCATAATTTGGCTATCATAAATTGTACTGCAATAAACATAGATATGCATGTATCCGTATGATATTCTGGTTTCAACCTCTTTGGAAAGATATCCAGGAGTGGTATAGCTGGATTACATGATAGTTCTATATTCTGATATTTGGCCTTTGACACAAGTTTCTGACACAGAGCTCTTAATCCCTTGGAATTTGTAGGTGATAGGTGTCTTTTTTTCTAAGGAAGCAACTCTTGTAGGACTCCTAGATGGGGGCTGATCCCCAGAAAGATTAGGCCATGTTTAGAAGCTTGGAACTTTGAGCACTAACCACCCACTCCACTTTCTCCTGGAAGGGCAGAAGGACTGAAGATTAAGTTAATATTTTATCATCCCTAGATTATGAAATATAACTATGGGATTTAAAAAGGCTCCAAGTTGGCAAACCCAGGCACAGTGCTGGAAGGGTAGCATGCCTCAGTTCCACAGAGACAGAAGCTCCTGCTCTGGGGAAACTTCCAGACTTTTCCCTATGTATTTTTTCATCTGACTGTTCATCAAGATCACTTATAATAATACTCTTTATTAATATAACAAACTAGCAAATGTGTTTCCCTGAGTTCTATGAGCCATGCTAATAAATTATTGAACCTGAGAAGGATAGTGTGGGAACCCTGATTTATAGCCAGTAGATCAGAAGAATGGGTCACACCCTGGAGCTCATGACTGTCTTCTGAAGTGGGAGAATGTCTTACAGGACTGAGCCCTTAACCTATGAGTCTGCACTCACTCCAGTTAAGGTTAAAACTGAGTTCAATTGTAGGATACCCAGTTGGTGTTACAGAATTGCTTGGTGTGTGGTGTTTCCCCACACACATTTTGGTGAGCACACATGTATTAGATTGAGAGTATAGTAAGAAAAGAAAAAGAATTTGTTTTTCCTACCATGCACAGTTCTTGAAAAGTCTCTTGAACACCTTGGCACTATGCCCAAAAGCATGCCACTCTCTTGACAGAATCCCAGGCCTGTCCTAGAAGCTTGGGTACCTTCCCTGCTGTCTGTGTTTTACATTCATGCCTTACCCCTTTGATGTGAGACATAAGTGTCCTTTGAGGCTAGATTTTCATCTCTAATTCTTGTCGCCCAGTCTCCCTTTGTCACATGGGATCTTTCCTTCTATACTGTTATCATAGGCCTCATGTGTCAAGCCTGGAATTTCAGCACTGTACCTCATGTTAGGGAAAGAGTGTGTTCCTCTTCCTGTCATGGCTACCAGAGCTGCAAACAGGATAGAACAATGCCTAGCATTGCTCCAAGGCACTGATATTTTGAGAATGACTCAATATTCCATAATAATTCTTAAAAGCTTCTACTGTGTGTACACTAGTTGTATTTGATATGGAGAGCTATACAGAAAAAATAAAGCTTATATCTACTTACCAAGAACACTCTAAGTAGGAAGCTATCAGACTCTGCTCCTGGTCAATAATATACCACCATGAACCACAAAGTTTATGCTTCTGATAAATTGTCTAGTGTGGCTCTGGTGGGTAAAATGATACTCTCCTTGCCTTTTTAAGGGATCTCCCTATTAGGTAACAATTGTCCTTTCTCACAGAACTGGCAGAAAATTTCTGTTCTCTCTAGTTCCCTGACCTAACATAAATACAGTGAACAGGAAAATAGATACTCAAAAAAAAAAAAAAGAAAAGAAAAGAAAAAGTCATACTCAAATGATTGCCTAGTAATGTCTTTCTGAGTCCATTGGAATAGCCAAAAACCTATGAGTACCGTTGTTACTCTTGATTTCAACTATGCTTTTTCCTCTAAAACAAATTTTTGTGAGTTTATTCTCATGAATACTTGGATTCAGGAATTTCAAAGTATACAATAGAGGTAAGAGCATGAAATTTTAGAATATTCAAAACTGAACATATTTACCTGTCCTTGTTCGTACAAACATATCGAGAAGATAGACTACATCTGATACGTAATCCAAAATAAGCCAATATTCTAGGTAATCAGATTGAAGTTCATCAAAACATGCTCTGTAAAAGAAAAACTTGTATAAATAAAATGAAAGGGAGACTAATTAAAGTATAAGTCCTTTTGTGTATTTTTTATCATGATACAAAGACTTAGCAGGGGTCCTTAGAGCATATTTAATCTATCATGGCTTTCCCAAATATTTCCCTCAGTGGCTCAATTTTTTTTCTAATACTTCTGAACTTCGACGTTCTTTCTAGTAATACTAGTAGGTAAAAAATGTCAAATAAGAATAAATGGCCCAAGTTAAAGTCAAGACACATTGGGTAAAACACACAGATCAATGGAGTAAATCATGTTTGGTCCTATATGGCTGATATTTATCATCCAAAAGACACTAGATCCTTGATATTTTTCCAGTATTGGTAAGATTTTTTTTTTTCTTATAGGCCCAAAGAAAACAGATCAAGATTGTCATAATGTTCTAATGATATGGTTGTGCAATTAGAAGTTAAAAAGTACCTCCTACCCCCCATCCTAGTACTGGAGGCCCAGATATATTAAAAACCAAAGCACCTCCTCCTGATCTCAGAAAAACACATGGAGAAAAATTCAGCCTCCTTTTACAATCTGTGGTATAGAAAGGGAGTGTGTTCTGATGGGCTCCAGGTCAAATTGTTTAGTCAATTGACTTGGAACCTAGAAGTGGGCTGAGATCTACAAAAAAAGTATATAAACACCTTGCAATAATCATCGTCCAGTTGTACATCACAGGTAAGGTGATGCAAAACAGCCAGTTGTAGTATGTGTTTCCTGAGGGATCGACAATCACAACTTCTTTCTTCTCCCTAGCAGTGGTTTAGAAATAAAGGAGAAGGTTACCAAGACACAAGAACATTTTTATTTTCTGTATCAAGTATGGTTATCCCTACCACCCATGATTAATGAAATAGAAATAAGCTAAAGAAACTCACCCTGAAGTGGGAAGATTGGCTTGGTAAATGCACCAGTCATAAGAAACTGGTTGGTGTGAGGTAAAGAGATTAGTTACCAGCCTTACATTAAACCATCTATCAAACTTATTAAAGCTTTGGTTTTACTGGATTGCATCAGTCAGTTCAATCCCCTAGACACTGAGAGAGGGAAGAGTGGCATAAATTATGGAAAACTATGGTTCTTCCATGGACTCCTCTGGAAGTTTATGGAGAATAGTCAATTTGCCACCACCTCAGTCAGGTAACAGAGTGATCAGGAACTACATTGTGTGTGGGGAGGGATCACCGTGGCTTCTTTCTCATCTGTAGAGAAAGACGACTAATCTAACATAATCTCATACAAAGCACTCGTATAGCATGTAGTAAGGATTCCTGAAGAGAGGTAGTAGTGAGCAAGAAGGAGGGAGAAAGAAAATATATGGCCAAATTAATTTTAAAAAAATATATACTGAGTTGGGCCTGGCGATGCATGCCTGTAATACTAGTGCTTGGGAAGCTGATATAGGAAGATAGCAGGTTTGAGGTTAGCTGCAGCAACTTAGCAAGACTCTGTCTCAAAATAAAAAATAAAATAGGACCAGGGGTGTTGCTCAGCATTAGAACACACCTGGATTCAATCCCTACTACAGAAAAAAAAAAAGGGGGATTTTTCTCCTTATGCAAACTTCAACAACAGGCCCAGATACTAGAAACATTGTCTGGCAAAAAGTTTTAAGTAAGCTCAGAAACAATTTGCCTTTAAAAAAATAATTATAAAAAGAGCTTTGCTAATGTCACTTGGCCTTACCCTTGTGAGGTTCGAGCTCTCAAATGTTTGTTTTTAAAAGACTATGTCAATAGGCTGGTGTTTGGATAGCATTCACACTGCTCTCAAAACAAGGCATGCCTCTTCTGCATTTGCCATGCAGTATTTATTATTCAAAAATATTAATAAAATTATTAATTTTGGAGGTAGGTTACTGGGTATTGAACCCAGGAACACTCTACCTCCAAGCTACACCCCCAGCCCTTTTTATTTTTATTTTTGTTGTTCTTTTGAAACAGAGTCTTGCTAGGTTGTTGAGAGTCTTGCTGCATTGTTGCAGCTGTCCTCAAACCTGCAATCCTACAATCTTGGCCTCCCAAGTACTGGGACTACAGGCATGCATCACCACACCCACCAAAAGTATTAAATTTTTATTTCGAATTTTAAAAAATTCACACCCATTCTCCTTGAACCTAAATATTTTCCAATGGTAAGTTTATCTTCACCAATGCTTGCTGAAGGGAATTATCCATAAGTGCAAAAAAAAAAAAAAAAACTTGAAAGGAACACTAAAAATTGCTAAGTCTAAAGAACTTAGGAAAAAAGTTTTAATTTTAATTTACATCTAATAGCAGTTTACTTTTGAGTGTTTAAAAACTCTTATTCCTTTACAAATATTCTTTAGTTTTTACAATAAAATTCCTTCCTACTTTCTGTCATAGGAAATTGTCCCTACATCTAAAACACATTACAAATTTACTTCTAACTTTAATACCAGTAAAATACTTACTCTTCTTTCTTATCTTTGCTTTTCTCCTCAATTTTTTTCTTCTCTTTGTCCTTTTCCTTCTTCTTTTTCTTTTCTGGGTCTTTCTTTTTTTCATTTTTATCATCTGATTTGCTAAAAAGGTTGATTATGTAGTGTTAAAAAATGAAAACCTTACAAGCAAACAAGTGTTGGGTCATTCATGCCAAAGCCACACTTACCCCTTCTTTTCTTTTTTCTTTTTCTTCTTTTCTTTTGGTTCTCTAAAGAAGAAATAATATTTTTGTTACACAATCACATTACACTCACTTCTGTTACACTCTGAGTTCCAGCCCTTTTTATTGTCCTCTCTATCGATCAAGAATCCTCAGCCTTGCATTAAACACCTGCCCCAGTGCTCAGAAACTAGACAGCTGATCTCCTAGTGGAGATTTTTACCAAAATAAATAAATAAATAAACACTTATTCAGGTAATAAAATAAGAAAAAATCCCCAGGTTAATCAATGTGGAAAACTGAAAAAAAAAATGGAGGTAAGTAAAGGCACAAACAAACCCAAGAAGTTAATTTAAGAAACAAAAATCACCAAAAGAGTGTCCTTCAAAAGCGAGGATATGAAAGTCTCGAGAGAGCCCAAGATGGCGTCTGAGTGAAACACCTCTCCTCAGGTGCTGCGAGCTCAAATCAAATCTGCAATAAAAGCAGCTTCTTGATGGAACAAAAAAAGCAACAGAAAAGCAAACAAAGCAACAAGTATTGAAATACAGCTGAAGAGACCCCAGAAAGCTGATGAGGGAGAGCAAAGGAGCCCACCCATGCAGCAGCAGCGCCACGCCATGGAACAGCAGCAGCCCTTAAGCTGCAGCCCAACACTGGGGTCTACTAACACCGCTGTGTACCCAGCGACTCCAGAACTCCACATCCTAACCAAGCTGCGGATCACCGAACCTTCCCCAGTGACCAGAACGGGTGGATTGACAATGATCAAGAACACCTGGGGCAACCATCTTAAGCCTGCAGTGAGGAAACCCAGCTCACCCCTCCCACCTGAGCCAGAACAGCAGGGATCTGTAAGTTAAATTGCACCCCCAGGGTGCAGGGGCCCCTATACAAAGGACAGACTCAGTCACCCGCCCTCCTAGCGATTAGATAGAAACAGAAGTGTGGGAAGAACTCAGTGCACACAGGGCATAGAGACCTTCCAGGCACACTGGAAAATGCCTTGCATTTAGACTGCACTGCCGCCACGAGCAAAGGCAGAGAGAGAGACACAGACAGGAGAGCTCAGAGACACAAGTTTGCAGTGGGAGAGGCATCAGTGGAACTTCCGGCCTGCACTGACAGAGAGAGCAAATAAGAATGCCAGAGACACACTAGAATACCATTTCATACTACCACATCTAAAACTCTACATTGACTACCAGAATTCCCCAAAATATCCACTATCTCTAATCTTTACCATATATCACCTGAACATACTCAACCTCTTATCCCACTAGACCATACCCTCTACTTTACCCTATTCTTGCATTCATCACTGTGACTTCTCACCCAACCTTTAGCACTGAACACAACCTGTCCTTGTATATAGCAGAGGACACCTCTAAACCCTCACTGCAGAGACCGGATGAGAAAGCACGCAAGAGCAGCAAAAATATAAATTTAAGAACAGGGAAACCATGGGAAGGAAAAATAGCAAAGAAACAATAAGCCACCACAACCCCACAATAACAGAACTCAATAACACTGAGTGACAGAGATTACCAGAAGAAAAATTCAGATCTTTTTTTTTTTGCACCCCTCTTCCTGCCTTCTGAAAAGGCCCCTTCCAACACTCCTGCACGGGCAGCCACTGCAGAGCCTTTAATAGTAGAAATGATACAAAACTTCCAGAAAGAATGCAGAGAGAGATCGAAAGAAATAAAAGAACAAATAAAGAATCCAAAGAGAAGCCTTGAAGGAAATGAAGGATGTGAAAGTTGCAATAATTGAAGTGAGAGCATCAATACAAACTATAAACAGTAGATTAGACCACATGAAAAATAGAATATCACTCTTAGAAGATGATCATTCCAAAAATGAGTCTATAGTACATAATTTAGAAAAAAAAATTGACAGTATGAATTGGAAATCAATGAGATTTGGGCCAATTTTAAAAGAGCTAACCTAAGAATAATAGACATAGAAGAGGAAATACATGTTGAAAATTATGGAATAAACAATCTTTTCAAAGAAGTAATATCAGAGAATTTTCTGAACATAGAAAGAAAAGTTGATGCACAGCTACAGGAAACATATAGAACTCCTTGAGACAAGACCAAAGAAAAGGTTCACCACGCCACATAATAATCAAGTTGACTAATGTAGAGGCTAAGGAGAGAATTCTAAAGGCAACAAAAGTAAAAGGCCAAGGGACATTTAGAGGCCAACCAATTAGAATCACTCCAGACCTCCCAAATCAAGTCATGAAAGCCAGGAGAGGCTGGAGTAACATATTCCAAACTCTGAAAGAAAATAACTTGCAGCCAAGATTCTTCTACCCAGCAAAACTCTCTCTCAAAATTGACAGGGAAATAAAAACCTTCCATGACAAACAGAAAATGAAAGAATTTATGTCTTCCAAACCAGCACTAGAGAAAATACTCAAAGAGATTAACTACAAAGAAGAACTAACCAGTAAACATCAGAACCAGAGAAACAATTTCCAGGAAGCAAACAACTAAGCAAAGAATAATAATCACCACCGAAAACAGAAGTCAAAACTCAAAATGTTAGGAATTAAAAATCATCTCTCAATAATCACACTGAATATAAATGGTCTCAACTCCCCAATAAAAAGACACAAGGTGGCAAAATGGATTAAAACCCAGAATCCATCTATATGCTGCCTGCAAGAAACATACCTTACAAGCAAAGATTCCCACAAACTAAAGGTGAAGGGCTAAAGTAAGGTAATCCGTGCCAATGGAACTCAAAGACAAGCAGGAGTTGCAACCATGATATCTGATAAATTAGACTTCAAGCCTAAGCTTATTAGAAGAGACAAAACAGGTCATTTTTTTTTACTAGAAAAAGGAACAATCCAGCAAGAGGAAATAACAATTATTAAAGTCTATGCTTTAAATATAGGTGCAGCCACTTTCATAAAACAAACTCTGCATGATATAAAGTCACACATAGATCCCAATACACTAATACTAGGAGACTTCAATACTCCTCTCACATCACTAGACCAATCTTCTAAACAAAAGATCAGTAAAGATGCCTCAGACCTAAAGAATACCATAAACCAAATGGACCTATTAGACACATATTGACTCTTTCACCCCACTACAGCTAAATTCACATTTTTCTCAGCTGCACATGGAACCTCCTTCAAAATAGACCACATTCTGGGCCACAAATCGAGCACTGGCAAGTCCTAAAAATGTAACATAATTCCCTGCATCTTTTCAGACCACAATGGAGTGAAACTAGAAATCAATTCCAAGAAGACCCAGAGTAACCATGTAAACACATGGAGACTGAACACCACATTGCTGAACGAGGATTGGGTCATAGAAGAAGTAAGGGGAGAAATTTAAAAATTCCTAGAAACCAATGAAAACAGAGACACAACATATCAAAACCTCTGGGACACTTTGAAGGCAGTACTAAGAGGAAAATTTATAGCACTGAGTGCCACATAAGAAGAAGAGAAAATCACCAAATAAATAACCTAATGACACAGCTCAAAGAACTTGAAAAACAAAAACAGTCTAACCCCAAAGCTAGTAGGAGACAGGAAATTATGAAAATCAGGACAGAAATTAATGAAGTAGAGAATAAAAAATCATACAGAAGATCAACAAAACCAAAAGCTGGTTTCTTGAAAAAATAAACAAGATAGATAAACCATTGGCCAACCTAACCAAAAGAAAGAGAGAATCAACCCAAATTACCAAAATAAGAGATGAAAAAGGGGATATTACCACCGACAGTGTGGAAATACAGAGGATCATCAGAAACTATTTTGAAAAACTATACTCCAACAAAATGGAAAATCTAAAAGAAATTGAGAGATTTCTAGACACATATAACCTTCCTAAATTGAGTCAAGAAGATATAGAAAACTTAAATTGACCAATAAGAATCAAAGAGATAGGAACAGCAATAAAAAGTTTATCATCAAACTAAAGCCCAGGGCCAGATGGTTTTCCAAGTGAATTTTATAAAACACTTTATAGAAGAGCTAATCCCAATACTCCTTAAACTATTCCATGAAATAGAAAGAAATGGGACCCTCCCAAATACCTTCTATGAAGCCAACAGCACATTAATACCAAAGTCAAATAAAGACAGCTCACGAGAAGAAAACTATAGGCCTATATCATTGATGAACTTACATGCAAAACTGCTAAACAAAATACTAGCAATGCACATTCAAAACCACATCAAGAAAATTATACACCATGACCAGGTCAGGTTCATCCCAGGGATGCAAGGCTGGTTCAACATACGAAAAACAATCCATGTAATTCACTACATAAACAGAATCAAAGATAAAAATTACATGATCATCTCAATTGATGCTGAAAAAGCATTTGACAAGATCCAACACCCATTTATGCTATAAGCACCGCAGAGAATCAGAATAGAAGAACATACCTCAACATCATAAAGGCAATATACAATAGGCCCACAGCCAACATCATATTAAATGGAGAAAAACTGCAAGAGTTCCCACTAAAAACAGGAATAAGACAAGGATGTCCATTATCACCTCATCTGTTCAATATAGTACTTGAGACTCTAGCCAGAGCAATAAGGCAAGAGAAGGAAATCAAAGGGGAAAAATAAGGAAAGAAGAACTAAAACTATCCCTTTTTGCAGATGATATGATACTATACTTAGAAGACCCAACAAACTCAACCAAAAAACTTATAGAACTGATCAACAAATTCAGCAAAGTGTCTGGATACAAAATCAATCTTTAAAAATCAGAAGACTTCCTGTATGTCAACCGTAAATCTCCTGAAAAAGAAATCCAGAAAACAATTCCACTCACAATAGCACCCTGAAAAATAAAATACTTAGGGATAAACCTAACCAAAGAGGTAAAAGACCTCTATAAGGAAAACTATAAAAAGTTGAGAAAAGAAATTGATGAAGACCCTAGAAAAATGGAAAGATCTTCCATGCTCTTGGATAGGCACAATAAATATCATCAAAATGGCCATCCTCCCAGAAATGATCTACAGATTCAATGCAATACCCATGAAATTACCAAGGACACTCCTCATAGACAAAGAAAAATCAGTCCTTAAATTAATTTGGAACAAAAAGCCCAGGATAGCCAAAGTAGTTCTTAGCAACAAGAACCATGCAGGAAGTATTACAATACCTGATTTCAAACTCTATTACAAAGCCACAGTAATAAAAACAGCATGGTATTGGCACAAAAACAGACACATAGACCAATGGAGCTGAATAGAAGATTCAGAAACAGACTCACATGCTTACAGTCAACTGATTTTTGGTAAAGGAGCCAAAAACATACACTGGAAAAAAGATAGCCTCTTTAACAAATGGTGTTGGCAAAACTGGTTAACCATATACAGGAAAATGTAAATAAACCCCACTTTCTCACCCTGCACAAGAGTCAACTCAAGGTGGATCAAAGACCTAGAAGTCAGGCCAGAGACCTTGCAGCTACTTGAATAGGGCATAGGCCCAACACTTCAACACATAGGCACAGGTAAAAACTTTCTCAACAAGATTCCAAAAGCACAAGCAACTCAAAGGAAGATCAATACATGGGATTGCATTAAACTGAAGAGCTTCTGTGCAGCAAAGGAAACTATCAAGAACCTCAACAGAGAGCCCACATAGTGGGAGAAAATTTTTGCCAGCTACTCTTCTAATAGAAGACTAATATCTAGGATATACAGAGAACTCAAGAAACTCACAGCTAAGAAAACAAATAACTCAATCAAAAAATGGGAAAAGGATCTAAATAGACACCTCACAAAAGAAGAAATACAAATGGCCAATAAATGTATGAGGAAATGTTGAGCATCATTAGAAATCAGGGAGATGCAAGTCAAAACTACCTTGAGATTTCACCTAACTCCAATCAGAATGGTAATCATAAAAAACACAAACAACAATAAATGCTGGTGAGGATGCGGAGAAGAGGGAACCCTAGTACATTATTGGTGGGATTGCAAATTAGTGTAACCACTTTGGAAAACAGTATGGAGGATCCTGAGACGAATGGGAATGAACCTACCATATGATCCAGCAATACCACTTCTGAGTATCTACCCAAAAGAATGGAAACCAAACTATCAGACTAATGCATGCATATCTCTGTTTATAGCTGCACAATTCACAATTGCCAAACTATGGAACCAGCCAAGATGTCCATCGACAGATGAATGGATTACAAAACTATGGGATATGTACACAATGGAATTTTACTCAGTCATACAGAACAAAATCATGTTCTTTGCAGGGAAATGGATGCAACTGGAAAACATTATGTTAAGTGAGATTAGTCAGTCACAAAGAGTAAAAAAGCATATGTTTTCCCTAATATGTGGATGCTAGGGAGAAGATGGGGCATAAGAGGGTCTCCAGATGAAAGAGGAAAAGCCCTAGATAAGCAAAGATGTTGACTTAACTGAAGGTGATGGACAGGGTGGGTGGGGTGGGTGGGAGGGGGGCACCCTAATGCACATGATGTACTTTCACAAATATATCAAAGTCAATCACTAAACTGGACTTGAGAAGGAGGGAGGGGGAGGGATGGAGTGGAAATTGGGGAAGGGGTTAAATGAGAAATGTG
>PVLC010017598.1:13855-33609 GCA_004027655.1 Graphiurus murinus
CCCCTGTTTTTTTTTTTTTTTTTTTTTTTTTTTTTTTTTTTTTTTTTTTTTGCGGTACTGGGGATTGAACCCAGAGGCATTCTACCTCCGAGCTACACCCCAGCCCTATTTTTTATTCTTTATTTATTTTGAAACCGGGTCTCACTAAGTTGCAGAGTACCTCACTAGGTAGCTGAGGCTGGCCGCGAACCCGGATCCTCCGGTCTCAGCCTCCAGCATCAAGTCTTTTAAGAAGCCAGGTGTGATGGCGCATGCTTGTAATCCCAGCATTTGCGAGGCTGAGACCGGAGGATCCGGGTTCGAGGCCAGCCTCAGCTACTTAGTGAGACCGTGTTTCAAAAATAAATAATAAAAAAATAGGGCTGGAGGTGGAGCTCGGAGGTAGAATGCCCCTGAGTTCAATCCCCAGTACCAAAAAAAAAAAAAAAAAAAAAAAAAAAAAAAAAAAAAAAAAAAAAAAAAAAAAAAAAAAAAAAAAAAGTATTTCCAGAAAAATAGCCTCACTTTTCTTAGGTGAAATAATGATAAAAGCAGTTCTTCCTGAGTAGTCCAAAAGCTCTGCTAATCTATCCAAGTCATAAGGTCAGCTAGTAATCCATTATATGATTAAGTAGTAAATCTTGGGTTGAGAATGAACCAGAAGGAATAAGTAAGCTGCCCATGCAGGTGGTTAAATGTACCCATCCCCATGCCATTTACCATGGCTGCATCAGTCCCCACCCCTCAGTGCCCACCCATGGCCAGATGTGGAGCATCTGGAGCAGCCGATAGAGCATGGCCCATGGATGGGTCAGCTTGGTATGTGGATGCAAGACAAGATAGGCTTGTCTACACCATAGCAACACAGAGAGGCAGCCTTGGAAACATCTGTGGGAGTAATCTCCCCAGTCTCATATTTTTTAGTAGAACACAGTCATCTACTTTGTATGGAAAAGAAATGGCTAAACTTAAGAATCTATGAGGACTTATGGCAGTGGCAAATGCCTTGACTGATTGATCAAGGACCCAAATATGAAAGATTAAGGAAAATAGTTCTGAGGAAGAAGCAGACTTATGTATATGAGCAGTAAGTTTGAAAACCTTTGCATCCCATATTAATTCCCATCAAATAGCATCCCCCACAGAGAAGACACAAAACAACCAGGTAGACAAAATGACTCAGACAGCTGGTAAAGCCAGTCTCTTTCATCTGCACCTCCAATACTGGCACAATGTGGTTTTCAATGGAGCTCCAGTGGTAGCAGAGATAGAGGCTGTGTATAGGCCCAGCACATGACTGCCCACTCTGCAAGGCTACTGTCCAGCCACATATGCCACACCACTCATAAGCTGCTGACATGTTAGAGCTAAGGAGTAGCTTTTTGAAGGCAAACCTGAGGTTCTATTATAGAGTTCAGACCTCAGAAAGATAAGGTGCCACCTTTCAGAATACTGTATATATGGAAAACAATGCTCCTTAGATGATGCTCTGTGCCTATATAGAATGCATGGGTCTAAGAACCAAGGAGTCGAAGTAGGAAGACTCTTAGGAAAGGTACACATCCCACCCTGGCACCTGTAGGCTCTGTGGGTCTAGAGGTTCTTGTTTCGGGGGGTGGGTCATGCTTCTGGCAGGAAACACAAATATTAAGCTATCACTACTCTCCAGTCACTTTGGATCTCTGATGCCAAGAAGCTAATAGGCAAGAAAGAGTCACCATCCCCCAAAGTCATTGGTCTTTATCATCAGAAGTATGTAGTGCTGCTATTACACAATGGAGGGATGAGAAATATATTTGGCACCCAAGTGATCCACTGTGATGTCTTTGGAGATTTGGTCATAGATGGGCCAGTAACCATGACCCACAAAGGGTGTGATGATCAGGGACTCAAATCCTTCAAGGCTGAGTGCCTGCATTGTTCTACCAGGTGAGTCATCTGAAGTTTTGGCTAAGGGTAAAAGAACTGTAGAATGAAGAAGAGAGGATGAGGAATTTCATTTGAATCCTCAAAACCAGCCACAACTGTCAAAGACCTTAGTTTATTCCATTAACCTTTCTCTTAGAAGCTTCCCTAGGAAAAAAAGAACCACCAGAATCCTCAAATAGATATGCCCAGATGGGGTGAGTTTTCTATAAAGAAAGTGGATCTGAGCAGTGCATAGGTGGGCTGGCTGGACAAGGAGGTACATGGGATTCAGGTACCCATTCCCCACCTGCCAAGAGTGTTGGTTGCTAATAGTTCACAGTTTTTGCAGCTGTCATTGGCTGAAGGAAACCACTATGCTGGAGGTTATTTCCCAATTCCTAGGGCAAGCCTTTTTCCAATGACTGTGCATAGGTACAAAGGCTCAGTCCCATCACTTAAATATGGGTCAGCTCTGAAACGCCACCCATGCTCCAAAGCTCCCCTTGGGATCACATTGTATATCAACTCTAGTCTCCGAAATTCAACTCCTTCTGCCCAATTCTGCCCTCCAACTCCCTTCCAAATATTGTTCCTGAGAGCATTCCCAACAAACCTCTGCATTAAACCTTCATCTATAGACTGTCTTCTGGGGAAATTGACCTAAGACACATTGGTTCATACTAGAAAGGACTAATGATGCCTTGTGTACTTTTGTCAGCCACTCTCTCACAAGGAAGAGCAATTGCACGAACATTATAGACATTTTTCTTACATTCATTCAAATAAATGAACAAATGAATATTTACTACTTTTCTTATGATACAAATTATCAAACAACAAAATAATAGAAGAGTATCATTGCTATCGTATTAGTTTGCCTGATAAATATTTGCTCTATATCAGATTCAGACATAGTAAATATCAGATTTCCTGGTTTTATTGTTAATATACTTACTGTTCTTTATTGCTGCTGTTGTTTACATTGAAAAGTGCCATGGCACCAGGCAAGTACTGCTCCCTGGGAAATAAGACACAGGGATATCATAATAGTTACCATCTGTGTAATGTCCATGGTAAGCAAGAAGTCTTAAAGAACCAATTCTTTTCAGTTTCTAGTCACTGCCACAGATTGCCTAGATAATTTTTGAAAACATAGAGACTCTATAAAGCACAAGACACTAGATACCAGTGTCTTGAACCAAAGTGGTTGGAAAATGCCTGTTGATCAAGGTTCATACCTAGAATTAGCATTTTCCTTGGCCTTGAGTGAACCAGGTTGGATGCTACTAACTCCCAACAAGTGACCCAAGACAATCAGGGATGTTAAGGAGAGGAGAAAAGAAAAAGAAAATCAGTGGGAAAGCCAGAAGTAGTTTGGGGGAGGAAAAAGGCAAAAAAGAAGTTAATAATTTCAAAGAATGGAAACCCTTGATTCACATCAATGCCTCTTTCCACACCCTTGGAGTTCCATGTTTGACTATAACTTTTATTTCTACTAGAGATGTGTAGCTTTTCTCTTCTAAATACTCACTTCTTGCTCTTTTTCCTGGAAGTAAGGTCAAATAGGATTAAACAGGTTAGAGAATGAGACCAAACTTCTCACACACAATTGCTTCAGGACCCTGAAAAATGGTTCTTCTTTCCTTCAGAAAGCAGGAAAATAGAGAGGATGGGGGCATGACATTTTGTAAGGGATAGACATAAGACTCAGGGAAAATGATCAAGTGTGTTCATGATCCAGAACCCCATGTCAGGCAGTAGCATCAATAATTGCCAGAAAGTGGTGGCAATTATTAATGAGAAGGAAAGGTAAGGAAGAGAAGGAGCAAGTTACAATCGAGACCCTGCCTAGTGCCTGAATTTGGGAGCATCTGCCAAGCCCAGTCTGTGGAAAGAGTAGAAGATCCCTCATCTAAATAACAGTTTAAAACCACGTCCTAAGGGATAGATCATCCAGCTCACCTCTGTGATGGTTCTCCCCTTCTGCGTGAGTTTTTTCTAGAGGAAGCCCTGGCCTGGGGCTTCTCAGTCTCTGATTCTTCAGATACAGAAGCACTGTCATCATTATCAGAAAAGGAGCTACAGTTCAACATGAGGCAGAGAGGAATCGAATTAATGTTTTCAACCATGGTGGGGGAGCAATGTTTTTCATCTCTTCCTTTCCCTCTCACACACACAATTTTTAATTAGAATGAAGTGAGAACTATACAGAGGACATAATATTCTACAGAGTGCATGTACAGTGCAGGAAAATACATTTAATTAAGAAATAACATCCTAAGTCTTCCACAATCCTATTGTATGTGTTGGTTGATGTTAATTTACCAAATACAAAAGTGCAATATCTGAGTTGTAGGTCATATTATATAGTAGTCCCATTTCTCATTTGCTAACATTTATTTCCACAAAAAAAAAAGAAAATTCAACTATACCCGCATACTGTTCATTCATAGGGTAACCACTTTAAATTATAATTTTAAATCATGTTATGAGCATTTCATACCTTAATGTGCCTATTCTCATTTACCTATGGCAATGTCATCTATTTAAAATTTAAGTATCTCATGAAGAAAGGCCTTGCCAATGACTAATGAAATATCTGGAATAGGTGCTGAATAGGTATTTCTGAAAAAAAGTGGACCACAATAATATGTATGGTCATTTGTTACACACATTATACTGTTCCAAAGTATAAGTAAATTCACTAAATTAAAAATATTATAAAACACAATGTTATAAATAGAAATTGAAATTAAACCTAGGTAAACTAAAGGATCGTGGCAGGTATTAAAAATGTACGAGAAAGTGCATGCGTTTACCTGCATGTCCCATTTTCCATTCTTCTTATTTCCTTTTCAGTATCTGGTACGATCACATTGGGGACATTCACAAAGGAGCGCCATGTATTGATAATGTTTGTCTTCATGGTTAATTTAATACCTGAGAAGAAAACAATATTATTAGTGGGAGGGCTATTTTATGTTTTTATATATAATTAAAAGTTTCACTTTATCGTTGTTTTAAGGCTATGATAACACTAATTTTCAGTTGTACATAGGAATTATTTTTAAAAGAATATAGATATGGTTTATCTCCTTAATTTTCATTGGCCAGTGTTTTCATGTACTTAATTCAGGTGTACTATGGTATAGAAATTTTATTTTTAATTTGGGAATTACCCCAGTTTTGAAATATTCTGGCAGTGTAGGTATAGAACAAAACCACAAGGGGCCCTAAATAACACCAAACAAGGAACAATAGAAAGTAGTAAAATTAAATGCCAAAGTATATGCATTCAGCTGTGAATTCCTACAAGGCACCCCCCCACACAAAAGAGGGGATTTAGCAAGACCCTTAAATTAAATACTGAGGGTATATATAGTCCAAGCAACATATTATGAAAAACACTGGTCCCCTGCAGTCAGGATGTATCATTTCCTTAGAGCAGGTGGGGGCAGAGCTCAACTCGCTAGTTGCTTTCGGCACCGGCCACATCCAGGTCACTGCTGTATACTGAGATGCCTTCTCCACCTACTTCAGCTTCCCTCAGTTGGTGATTTCTGCACATGCTTTTCATAAAGGACCTTCTCCCCAATCTGATGGTACCCCTAACCCCGACCCAAGAATACCAGAAAGAAGAAGGATGCCATCTCTGCTGCTCCTGTGGCTACAAATACTCAGTTCCAGAGTGGTTGGGGCTGCAGAGTGGAGAACATTCTTCCCCTGGATGCCTGGCTGGCCTTGATCACATGGGCCTGGAGGGTGACCCTCACCCTTGAAAGAGCCACTGCCCAAAAGAATATGACTCTCTCTACAAAAATCAGCACATGTGAGACACCCCTAGAAGGATTTCCTGGAAAACCTTGGAAGACTGTTTGAGGTGGCAAGACTGGAGGTCCTGTGGGTGTGGATGTGGATGAGGCAGGAACAGGAATTATATGCTGTTCATGACCATGCAAATTAGGTTAGATCCAAAGACTCCACAGCCTAGGAACCTTTAGGTTATGCAATCATCATGCACATTCCAACCCGGTTGCTATTTAATGGTACCCTCTGAGACAGTAGATCAGTGAATTGGTATAGACTATATAATTTCTCATTGTATGTGCTCAACAACTGTGGCAGTAGTTAAATATTTTTAGTGTTATCCCTTTGCAATTTTATTACTTAACCTTTTCGTTTGGCTCAGTGCCTCCATTAGTTTATAAGTTCTTGGAATCTGGGATAATTTCTTTTTTATATCTATTATGATGCTGCACGGTTAGTATATGTTCAATAGATAGTTTAGTTAGTTACTGAGTCAGTCCGTCAATGGTCTGCTATTATAGAAGATTTCCCTTTGGTTACACATTTTAAATTTGGAAATGATGTGTTCTAATTAAACAAAAACACTATAACTCATATAATGGATTTTTCAAGCTTTGGCTATGTTATGAATGCAGATTTTTACAGAATGGTGTTCTGGCTGCAGTTCTCTGACCAAGTCATGCTATTTCACACCACCGTGCTTTTGCACATGCACTCCTTGGGTCCAAAAAGGTTACCTCCCTTGAGTCCAAATAGGTGCTACCTGTTGTTCAAGTCCACTGCATCCTCACCCTTAACCAAGCTAATCCCTTCCTTATTTTATCTGCCAATATATTTTGTACACATAACAATTATTTTTCCCTTTGCTAAATTGTTGCATGCTCTTTCTTCTCTTCACATCTAGACTGTGATCTTCTCTACAGTAGACCTTAGTCACTACAGCAGAGCGGTTGCATATGATAGGTATTTAAAAATACTGTTTTGGGTAAAAAAATCTTGTTTTTGAGTTTTAAGAACTATTTCATAGCTGGATATGGTGGTACACATCTGTAATCCCAGTACTTGGAAAGCCAAGACAAAAGGATCACAGGTTGGAGGCCAGCTTCAGCAATTTAGCAAGACCCTCAGCAACTTAGTGAGACCCTCAGCAACTTAACAAGATCCCATTTCAAAATAAAAAGGGCTGGGGGTGTAGCTCAGAGGTAAACTGTCCCTGGGTTTAAAACAACTATATTGGAAGTGTAGCTCAGAGGTAGAATGCCCTTGAGTTAAAAAACAAAACAAAAACTATACTCATGACTTTTCATTAGGAATTATAATTTACTGAAATTATATCTCATTAAATTTATAATGATTTTTAAATGGTCCTTAGGGTGAACCATTTCAAAATTGTTATTATTGGTTTGTACACATTTCTTATATATTCTGTAGAAATGCAAGTTTTCTCAGATAAATTTACTATGGCTTGGCATTACATCTTCTTAACTATCTTTTGATGAACACAAAAAATTGGATAAATTGGCCCATAACATCTACTCTTCTCTCCTTCTAGTGTGTTTTCTTGTTCTGCAAAGACTGGAAGAACTAAAAACCCTGCATTTCCCAGTCAGATAGTAGTTCTTTCACATCTACTCTGGCTGCCAGAAAGAAGAAGCAATAAGACAATGGGTTTTCTAAGGTAGTAATTTCTTTCTAGTCACTAGCCTTCTGGGTACCAATGGTGAGGCACGGCATCCCGTTGGTGCTGGGATGGATCTAGTAGAAGTAGAATGGCTTGTGAGCCCAGCTGCAGTGGAAGTGGCTTCCTGAATGGTACCGTGGAAGCTTTCTCACTGCCCCCGTACCAGATAATGAGAGAGAAAGAATCTCCCTTGGGGGCCAGTTCTGGGACCTTGCTCTTGAGTCACACTTGGGGTTCAGTCTAGAGCTTGCTGCCCCCTTCCCTGCAATGACTATCATCTCTTGATTCCTAAAATTAAAGATCTATTTAAAAAAAAGAGTATACTATTTAGTTTTTGCAAATTAACAAATTATCTTCCTGATTCTCAATACATGGGATGCTGAAGAACATTGAAAGTAGTTGTTGAAATGAGAGTAAAGAAAAAGAGAGAAAGGACAGAGAGTGAAACATGATAGGAGAAAAATAAAAAAGGAAAGAGGGAGGGTGGGGGGAAAAAGCAGAGGACATTGCCCAGATGTTGTTCTTATTTGGAGAAATGAAGGAGAATTGTTAATGGACAAACTACCTTTTGTGCTGGCATTTGAATATCTACATTGTAATAAACTCAAGAATTGATTGCAAGTTTTTATATTAGTCTAACCTTTCTAGACAATGAGAATATTATTTCATTAAATATATGCATGGATCTCTTATTGAAGGAGCAAAAATCACTGTTATGTCTGCCCCAACTTTACAAGCACTAAAAGAAATTTAAAGAAAGGCAAAGTTAAAAATGATGCAGATTACGTGATTTTATGAAGCTTCAAAAAGAAAACATGGGAAAATATCCTCATGCTATGGAGTAGGCAGGGTTTCTTAAAGAGGACACAAAAAGTCACCACATCGAAAGAAAAATTTTGATGAATTGGATATCATCAGAATTCTAAAATTGTGTTCATCAAAAGATAGTTAAGATAGTTAATGCCAAGCCATCGTAAATTTATCTGAGAAAACTTGCATTTCTACAGAATATACAAGAAATGTGTACAAACCAATAATAACAAGAAAAACAACTCACTAAAAATATATACAGAACAAATCCTTCCCAAAAGAAGATATAAACATGACCAGCGAAAGCAGAGAAAGATGGCAGCTGAATAAGTCCCTCCAGTGATCATCTCCCCACAGACACAGCAAGTTGAACAGCTGTGCACCAACTCCCCTCATAAGAGCTAAGATAATCAGGTAAGAGAACATTGTGTCTGCTTTTGGTAAAACAAGATGAAATACTTCATTGGAGAAAGCAATAATAGAAAGGCAATAAATAAAGATATAATTTGGATATCAAAAATTAAAAATGTGAGGAAAAACAGTTTCCTTAGTAGTGTATTTTCTCTTGTTCTTTCATTTATTTCTTTACAATCATGTTAAGTTGCTGTCATTTTAAGTAGCTTGTGATAATCAAAAATGATTTTTGAAAGCTTCATGATAATCACAAACTAAAGCTCGTTTAATAGACAAATCAAAAATAATAAGCAAAGAATCAAAACACACTAATAGAGTAAATCACTTAACCACAAAGGAAGAGTGTAGTTGAAAAAGTTCCTGCAATTAATAAAAAATAAGTTAAATAATGGCTAAGACCCAATAATTACTTTCTTTTTTTTTTTTTTTTTTTTTTGCAGTACTGGGGATTGAACTCAGGGGCATTCTACCTCCGAGCTATACCCTCAGCCCTATTTTTTATTCTTTATTTTGAAACCGGGTCTCACTAAGTTGCGGAGTGCCTCACTAAGTAGCTGAGGCTGGCCGCGAACCCAGATCCTCCGGTCTCAGCCTCCTGAATGCTGGGCCAATAATTACTTTCAATCAATAATTACTTTGAACATAAATGGATTAAATTCTCTAATTATAAGATATAGAATAACTGAATAGATTAAAAAAAGATCCAACTATATGTTGCTTAAAAGAGACTCACTTCTAAGGATAAACACAGATTAAAAGTGAAGGGTAAGCTGGGCATGCTGGTGCACACTTGTAATCTCAGTTCTTGGGAGGCTAAAACGAGGTTTGCAGGTTTCGAGCTAGCCTCAGCAACTAATTGAGAACCTCTGCAACTTAGCAAGAACCTGCTTCAAAATAAAAGAATGAAATGGGGCTGGGCATGTAACTCAGAGGTAGAATGTCCCTGGGTTCCATCCCCAGTACCACACAGGAAGAAAGAAGTCTGTAATCCTGGTACTTGGGAGGCTGAGACAGGAGGATTGCAGGTTTGAAGCCAGCCTCAGATGTGTAGCAAGACCCTCAGCAACTTACCAAGACCCTGTTTCAAAATAAAAAATAAAATAGAGCTGGGAAGGTATCTTATGTAGCTCAAAGGTAGAATGCCCTTGAGTTTAATCCCCAAAATCTCCCCAACCCAACTCAAACATACCCAACCCAAGAAAAGGAAGGAAGGACAGAAGGAAGGGAGGGAGGGAAAGAGATGGAATAAGATATTCCATGAAAATGTAATCTGAAATACTTAATATCAGGTAGAATAGACTTTAAATCAAAAGCAGTAAAAAGAGACAAGGAAGATAATTATACAATGGTAAAAGGGTCAATTCAGCAAAAGGAAATAACAGTTCTAATTATATATGCACCAAATATTGGAACACCCAAATATAAAATAAAGCAGATATCAATAGACCTTCAGGGAGAAACTAAAGTCCAGTAATAGTTAGAAAATTTAAATACCTCACTTTTAACAATAGAGAGATGACCCAGACAGAAAATCAACAACAATAACAACAAAAAGTAGAGTTAAATTGCACCCTAGACCAAATAGACCTAACCAACGTTTACAGAACATTCCTTCCAACAGCTCCTCAATATACTTTTTTTTTTCATCAACGCAAGGAACATTCTCCAGGAGAGACCATATGATAGACCTCAAGACATGATTCAACAAATTTAATGAAATTGAAATTATATCAAGTATCTTTTCTGAACATGGTGCAATACAACTAGAAATAAATATGAAGAAAAATTTTGGGAACTATATAAACACATGGAAATTAAACAACCTACTTTCAAACAATTGATGGATCAAAGAATAAATTAAGAAGAATTTTTTTTAGTTCTTGGAATTCATAAATGAAAATGGAGACAACAACATGCTAAAACCTCTAGGATACAGCCAAAAACAGTACTAAGAGGGAAGCTTATAGTAATCAACGTCCACTTCAAAAATGCAGAAAAATTTTAAATAAACAACTTATCACTGCACCTCATGGGACTAGAAAAACAAAAATGAACCCAATCCCAAAATAGTAAGAGTCATTAAATAATACAGACTGAGAAGTATGTGAAATGTAAACTAAAAAAATAATACAAAACATCAACAAAGCAAAGAGATGATTCTTTGAAAAGATAAGCAAAATAATCAGGCCCTTAGCTAGACTAAGAAAAATAGAAGACTCAAATAAATTTTTAAAATGATATATTATAAGGGGAGATATTACAATGGACATCACAGAAATACCAAAGGTCATTAGAGATTACTGTGAAAAACTATATGGCAACAAATTTAATAACCTAGAAGAAATGGACAAATTCCTAGACATATATACTTTACCAAGACTGAATCATGAATAAATAGAAAATCTGAACAGAGCAATATCAAATAATGAGATTGAATCAGTAATGAAAGCCTTCTACCAAAGAAAAGCCCTAGCATAATAAACAGACACATCGACCAGTGGAAATAGAGAGCCTAGCAGGAAACCTGTGCATCTACGGCCAACTGATTTCCAACAAGATACTAAGGTCATATATTGGAGAAAGGACAGCCCTTTTAACAGATTGTGCTGAGAAAATTAGATACTCACATGTGGAAGAATGAAACTAGATCCATATCTTTCACCAGTAACAAAAAGAATCAACTCAAAATGGTTTAAGAATTACAATTAAGACCAGAAACTAAGAAACTACTAAGAGAATACGTAAGAGAAATCCTTCAGGACATTAAAATGGGCAGGGATTTTCTGGACAAGATCCTAAAAGCACAGAAAACAAAAGCAAAAATAGACAAATGGGATTAAGTCAAACAAAAAAAAAGTTTTTGCACAGCAAAGGAAACAATCAACAGAGTGAAGAGGTAACCTACAGGATGGGAGAAAATATTTGCAAACTATACATCTGACAAGGGATTGATGTCCAGATATATGAGGAACTCTTAAAACTCAACAGCAAGGCAATAATCCAATTTTAAAATGGGCAATAAAAAAGGGAAATAGATCTAAATAGACATGTCTCAAAAGAAGACAGACAAATGGCCAACAGGTATGTGAAAAAGTTCTCATCGTCACTAATCATCAGGGAAGTGCAAATCAAAGCCACAGTGAGATGTCCCCTCACCCCAGCAAGAATGGCTATTGTCCAAATGACAAAAGAAAACAAGAGCTGGCAAAGATATGGAGAAAGGAGAATCCTTGCATACTGTCAGTTGGAATGTGAATTAGTAAAACCACTATAGAAAACACTATGAAGGTTCCCTAGAAAATTAAAAATAATTTTTTTAAAAATTCTATGATCATATTATCCAGCAAACCCAGTTCTAGGTACATAGCCAAAGGAAATAAAATCAACACGTTGAAGAGACATCTTCAGTTCCATGTTTATTACAGCACTATTTACAGTGGCCAAGAAGTGAAAACAACTTAATCATCTATCAACTTATGAGCAGGTAAAGAAAACATGGTATATACAGTAGAATACTGTTCAGCCATTAAAAGAAAAAATCAATGATGAGATCCTGTCATTTGTGACAACTTAAATGAAACTGAAGATCTTAATGCTAAGTGAAATGAGCCTGGTATAGAAAGACAAGTGCTACATGATCTCACATATACACTATTAAAATGTTGATCTCAAAAGAAATTAATAGGACAACAGTGGCTGCCAGAGGCTGAGGAGAGTGGCAGAGGGTGTATGGGGAAAGGCTGATCAATAGGTATTAGGTTACAGTAACATAGGAGCGTCTTCTGCTATAGCATAGTAGGGTGACTATAAATAACAATAATGTACTATGTATTTCAAAAAGATATAAGAAGGGATTTTGAAAATTTTACTATAAAGAAGTGATAAATGTTTCAGGAGATACATATGTTTAACTTGACTTAAATATTATACAATGAATGCATGTATTGAAATATTACATGACACCCATTAATGTATCCAATTCACCCATTAATGTGTCCAATTTTATGTTTTTGCATATATTAATTTTTAAGAAAATTAAATAGCCAATGGACACATGAAAAGTGCTTAACATCACAAGTCATCATTTTTATTTATAACAAAAATTAAAACCACAATTAGATAGCATTTAGCATCCAAATAATGGCTGACATTTAAGATAGGCAACCCCAAATGTCATATTGTTGATGGAAGGTACAGGCTATTTTGCAAACTGTCTGACTACTAACAAAGAGAAACACACACCTGCTCTGTAAGCCCCTGTGACATTTGAGATTCACAAATCTGAAACATTGGATCAATTTTTTGCAGAAAAACTTTACAAGCAACACTCACAACTTATAGTAAAGGAAATGTCATCACTTAAAGTGAGAAACAGGTTTGAAAAATAACAAAATTCAGTATATTACTAAAATAGAAAAATGAGAAAGAACATACACTTATTTCAACAGGTATAGAAAATGCATTTGACAAAATTCAACACATACTCATAACAGAAGTCTTTGCAAGCTAGGAATATCTCAACCTGATAAAGAGCACATACCAAAAAACCATATGGTTAACATCATACTCAATGATGAGAAATATGGGCATGGTGGCACATGCTTGTAATTCCAGCACTTGGGAGGCTGAGACAGGAGGATCACAGGTTCATGGCCAGCCTCAGCTATTTAGTGAGGCCCTCTACAACTTAGTGAGACTCTGTTTCAAATAAAGAAAAAAAGAGGGGTTGAGGGTGTAGCTTGGAGATAGAATACATATGCTTGTAATCCCGGTAGTTAGGAGGCTTAGATAGGAGGATCACAGGTTCGAGAACAGCCTCAGCAAGTAGTGAGATTCTCATCAACCTAGTGGGACCCTGTTCAAATAAGAAAATCGTGTGGGGATGTAGCTCGAAAGTAGAATGTCTCTAGGTTCATTCTCCAGTACCACACACACACACACACACACACACACACACACACACAAAGATACCGTGAACTTAAGGCACTGGACAGTTTAGTAGGAAAAAAGAAAAATACTTAAAGTTAGGAGAACTAAGTCTTAGCCTTTTATTCAAAGATAATTTGCTATGGTACACTGGCAATAAAAGTTATTTAATCTCCCTTTAAAAAATAAGACTCAGACCCCACTTCCATCTCCTACCCACAAGAGCCACCTTCTTTTTTTTTTTTTTTTTTTTTGCAGTACTGGGGATTAAACTCAGGGGCATTCTACCTCCGAGCTATACCCCAAACTTATTTTTTTATTCTTTATTTTTGAAACAGGGTCTCACTAAGTTGCGGAGTGCCTCACCAGGTAGGTGAGGCTGGCTGTGAACCCGGATCCTCCAGTCTCAGCCTCTCAAATGCTGGGATTACAAGTGTGTGCCACCACACCCGGCTAGCCACCTTCTTATTTACTAAACTTTAGTCACATTGGTCCCTTCGCTAAGAAAAAATTCTGGAGGAATGAGTCAAGCCTCAGTCACCTGCCAGCACCATCTGGCACCTCGCAAAGTGATTTGTACAGAGCAGAAACACAGAGGAAACAGTAATTTGTCTTATCTGGAGACCACAAGAGTAAGAAGTCACTAGAGAACCAAATTAAAGTGAGAAAACTCCTTGATGGCAATAATCCTACTATTCTTCCATCCCTTCTTCCATTTCCTTTCCTTCCACCAAAAATATTTATCAAGGTCACCTATTAACAGCAGGAATTGTGTTCAATGCTGTGAATACAAAGATTTAAAAAATGTATGATGCATGCCTTCAAGTTAATGAGTAAGACAGAAAGAATATGCAATAGGTAAGTAACATTTTCAGAGGAGGCTCTCAGTCAGGGTACCAACCAAAAACAAAGGCACAAAATGGGATTAGTATAGTTTGGATCTGAAGTATCCCCCAAAGGCTTGTTGGTTGCCAACCTGTGGAGCTATTAAGAGGTGATGGAACTAGGAGGAAGTTGGTCCCTGGGGCATGCCCGGGAGTGGTGTATTGAGATGCCGGCCCCTTTATCTCTCTCTTTTTCTGTGCTTCCATGCTACCATGAGATGAGTAACTTTGCTCCATCATGTGCTCCCCACTGTGATACACTGTGCTGCCACAGGCCCAAAGCAACATGGACAACCAACTATGGACTGAAACCTCTGAAATTATAAATAAACCTTTCCAGCCAGGTGTGGTGGCACACGCTTGTAATTCCCATACTTAGGAGGCCACCGCAGTAAGATCGAAGGTTCAAAGCCAGCCTCAGATACTTAGTGAGGCCCTCCGCAAACTTAGTGAGGCCCTGTTTCAAAATAAAGAATAAAATAGGGCTGGGGGTGAAGCTTGGAGTCAGAATGTCCCTGGGTTCAGTCCCCAGTACTGCAAAATAAATAAATAAATAAACAAACCTTTCTTCCTGCTTTTGTTTGTGGTTTTTTTGTTGATGGTTTTTGTTTTGCTTTCTTTGTTTTTGTTTTGTTTTGTTTTGTTTTGTTTTTGGTACTGGGGATTGAACCCAGGGCCATTCTACCTCCAAGTTACATCCCCAGCCCTTTTTATTGTTTTATTCTGAAACAGAGTCTTGTTAAATTGCCGAGGCTGGCCTTGAACCTGCAGTTCTCCTGTCTCCACCTCCCAAGTACTGGGATTACAGATGTGCACCACCACACCTGGCTCCTTTTCTCCTTTTAAACTGTTTATCTCAGGTATTTGTCACAGTGACAGGAAGCTGCCTACCATGGAAATACTTACAGAAAAGATTATTTCCAAAGAAACTATTTACAAAGATGTGAGTTCAAAGGAATCCCCCAAAATAGTGCAGTAACTGTTATCACAACCAGACTCCAAAGGCAAGAAGAGGGTACTATGCTCTAGAAAGACAGGGAGTTTTGTAGAAGAAGTACCTATGAGGAACAGTGACTTACCACTGAAGTCCACAGCCAGCACAGGGCAAAATACAAGAAGCATGGGCAGGACACTTCATATCTTGTTCACTCCCCCCATCCCCCCACCCCCAGCATACACACCTGCATACACACTGACCTCATGCTGGGATTCTACCCAGGGGGCAGGCAGCGGATGCATACACTAAGGGAACCTCTCATTTCCAGAATGCATAGTGGAAATGGGGTGAAAATGGATCTAGAGTGGTGAACAGCAGTACCCAGAATCCAGCCACAGGGCCAGAGGGGCAGTGGGATCTGAGAAGAAATGCACTTCATCCTTGCAGGGAACTTGAGATAGAGCTTCCTGATTAGGCAAGGTGAAAAAGATCTGGGACAAAGAGGAAACACGTATCCAAGCACACTATGATGCAGAACAGGAGTCTAGATAGAAGCAGAAGCGGCTACAAAAGAAACAAACGTGTAGGAGAACAAAGGGCCTTCAGACAACCACAACAGAGTTGGGGGATTCTAGGTGCCATCCTGCCCATTTTCCAATGCAGCAAGAGCTTAGAAAGAGTGGCACAAGTGTGCAGCAACCACCATAAGCAACAGAAGAGATCCATCATGGGAATTTGTAGAAGGATTCCAGGGGGTCAGTGAGGTCCCAAGTGATACAGAGGTGCAGGCAATACTGTGATGCTGAGATTGTCTCTCAGAATGCTCTGTAGCTCAGTTAAGAAAGAACTAAAAAATAATAATAATAAAATAAGGCAAGTATCTGGAATAATCCACTACCGCACATCAACCTTGAGATTGGGGCTAGGTAGAGCAGGTGAACAAAGGGTCAAAGGAGATAAGGAGATGGAGACGGCCATCTAAATCACAAACGACATATTGTAGGCTGCAGGGAGATGAAGGGAGTGCTGGGGAAGGAGAATATATTATGAAATTAAAGGTCAATGGGACAAATCTCTCAATATGGTTGAAGAACCCATCTCATGGGAAAGAAAGTAGGAGCTGCAAGCAGAGGAGCCGCGGTCAGGAAATGGATGTGATGGTGAAGGTTGTGATTGCAAAGGCATCTCTGACCCAAGGGAAAGGAGGAAGGCCACCAGCATTGAGGAAGATGAGAAGCCGCAATGCTAGGGACTCAGATGTCCCAGGTAGCCATCGATCACAGCTATAGGGATTGAACAAAATCACAGTGAGCACATAGCAAATAATTTGATAAATGTAGAGTAGCAACAAGCCAATCAATAGACACCCAAGACAAGGAGTAGACAAAGCTCAGTAGGAAAGATGAGGGTGCAGGGAAGGACTCGGGAGTGGCAGGGAGACACTAGCCTCTCCAAGAGCATCAGGTGCTTCCAGGCTGGGCACCATCGGAATCACCCCACTTTCTGAACACTTCTTCAGACTCAACATGAAACCTTTCTGATTGCTTCCGTGAGAATGCCTTTGGGAATTGTTAGAACAGGCAAGTGAGAAAGAACGCATATATGTTGCTGTCAGCCTCTGAACTTTCAAACCAGGTGAACAAAGAAGAGAGAGAAATGTTTATTGAATGCCTAAGAGGTCAGGCATTATGTTAGATCTCTTTTAACACATTCTGAGGCATAGGCTCCGTGGTCACCATTTGGCAAGGGAGGAAACAAAGCTCAGAGAATTAAAGCGATTTGCTAATGATCACCGGATGTTTACTGTGGGGCTGGTTTGCAAAAACAAGCCACAAAACCCTCCCCATGCAGCCCAGGAAGGCAGGGCACTTACCAGCAGCCCCAGGGATGCTTGCTTCTCCCTGCTTCACTCCTATCCTGTGAGAGCCGAGACAATGGCTGGTGGCCTCAGCCAACTATTGACAATGCAGTGACATACACTCAAAATGCGTGTCTTTAAACATTGACCATGCCTCCAATTTATCCTTTTGGATGCCCAAGCCACCCCCAAATAAACATAACTTTTTTTTAAAAAAAGGTAAACATGGTAAATAAGTACAGTTTTAGAATTAGTTCCTAGCCCACTTTCTCACCAGATGACTATCCCTAAATTCCTACTATGTAGAAATTCTGAATCTACTACTATCTTTGGGGAAAATACCATACAAGATTTTTCTTACAGGTTCATGCAACTGAGTTCTTTCAGAGAAGGAATAGACAATTTGGTGTTTTGTTTGTTTCATTCCTATCTCTTTAGCATTTAACGCTGTGCATAGTGCTTAGAAAGTGCCCCATGAAGTTTGTAGAAAAGGAAGGAAGAAAAGAAGGAAGGAAGGAAGGAAGGAAGGAAGGAAGGAAGGAAGGAAGGAAGGAAGGAAGGAAGGAAGGAAGGAAGACGATAAAGAAATGAATCCCCATCTGCTTTGCAACAACCACTACAAACTTTTTTTTTTTTTTTCTTTTTTTGGTACTGGGGATTGATTGAACCCAGGGGCATTCTACTTCTGAGCTATACCTCCAGACCTGTTTTATATTTTTTTATTTTGAAATACGGTATCTTACTAAATTGTGGAGGGCCACATTAAGATGCTGAGGCTGGCCATGGACATGCGATCCTCCTGTCTCTACCTCCTAAGTACTGGGATTATAGGTGTACACCACCATGTCCATCTCTGAACTCTTTATTAAGGCCTCCTGCCCCATCTCTTCTGCTTATCACTTTCTCTCAACTCAGAACATCCTAATGCAGCAACCCAAGACTGGAAGGACACTCAGTTGTGGTGGTTCTGTGGCCACCAGAGAGGGCATGGACTTAGACTTCACTTTTTCATCCACCAGTCATAAGTTCAAGAGCTTCAAATTGTAACCAGTTCCCAAGCCCTGGAGCTCTGTCTGCTCACACATTTTTTTTTTCCCTATGTCTTTCCATTTCTAGTCATGGTTCCACATGTTAGATAGAAAGGAGTGATACACTCAGGCCCATAGTCAGCATCACACTCTGCTGAGGAACGGGGGGGACCATGCTTTCACTCAGCCTCTTCCTTAAAGTTCAACCTCCACTTCTATGCCAGGATTTCCCAATTATACATCTCTAGCCTTGACCACCTTCCTCAGCTCCTGCCCCCATCTGACTCACTCACACATTCCAAATGTTGTGAAAATTTGCAAAGAGAGCCAGACTCCTTTAACCAAGGTTTTGAAGCCTCTACTGCAGAGTCCTGTGTGACTCTTTCTCATCCATCCTTCTGTCAAATCTCAAGTACTCTACTCTTGCAATTGCTTTGCCTCTACTCGTATCTTTTCCTTTCAACTTCCACTAGATTCTGTTATCATGTATCGTGTGTGTGTGTGTGTGTGTGTGTGTGTGTGTGTGTGTTACAAGCTACACACCTAGCCCTTTTAATTTTTTTTTTTTTAAACAGGATTTTGTTAGGTGGCTGGGAGCCCCCCTACATTGCTGAGGCTGTCCTCAATCCTGCAATCCTCCTGTCTTAGCCTCCCAAGTCCTGGGATTTTAGGCATATGCACCATGCCAGACTTTTATCTGATTTATTCAACTCCAATCTCAGTCTCCCTCCAATTCATCCCAAAAAGTACTCCCAAATTAACTTTCAATCTTAAGGAGCATCTATTATCATATTCTTGTTCCTCAAGATCTCACCATTGTCTATTGTGTTATCCTTTCTTCTGCAACAGAGTTCTAATCACCCTTCCTCCTTTCCTCTTCTTTTCTTCGCAAACATTTAAATTTTTTTTCTTCCAAAAAGATGTCCTATTGGGTGAAATATTATGTCATCATTTAAAAAACATGATATTTCTATATGAACAGGTATTGAAAGTTCATATACCTCAAAATATAGTATGCTACCATTGGTGGGGAAAGTCATATATATTTGTGTGTCTGTGTGTGTGTATGTGTGTGTGTGTGTGTGTGTGTGTGTCTGTGTCTGTGTATAAAGAGATAGAAAAAAAATCTCTGTAAAAATGCAACAAGTGAGGAAATGAGGAAGAAGATCCAAGGCACTGGAAAACAAGGGTGGAAGAGGGAATACTTTTCACTGTGTGTGTGTGTTTTGTTTTGTTTTGTTTTGCAGTACTGGGGATTGAACTCAGGGGCATTCTACCTCCAAGCTACACCCCCAGCCCTATTTTTTTTTATTCTTTTTTTTATTTTTTTTTTTTTTTGCGGTACTGGGGATTGAACTCAGGGGCATTCTACCTCCGAGCTATATCCTCAGCCCTATTTTTTATTCTTTATTTTGAAACCGAGTCTCACTAAGTTGCAGTGTGCCTCACTAGGTAGCTGAGGCTGGCCGCGAACCCGGATCCTCCGGTCTCAGCCTCCCGAATGCTGGGATTACAAGCGTGC
>PVLC010017599.1:0-33502 GCA_004027655.1 Graphiurus murinus
TTTTTTTTGTGGTACTGGGAATTGAACTCAGAGGCATTCTACCTCCGAGCTACATCCCCAGCCCTATTTTTTATTCTTTATTTTGAAACAAGGTCTCACTAACTTGCGGAGTGCCTCACTAGGTAGCTGAGGCTGCCTCGAACCTGGATCTTCCAGTCTCAGCCTCCCAAATGCTGGGATTACAAGCGTGCACCACCACGCCTGGCCCACGCCTGGTTTCAAAATTTAAAAAAAAAAAAAAAAAAAGGTACTTGGGAGGCTGAGACAGGAGCATCACAAGTGAGACCTTATTGCAAAACAAAAAATAAAAAGAGCTGGACATAGCCAGGTGTGGTGGCATACCCTTTATTTTATTTTATTTTTTTGTGGTACTGGGGATTGAACCCAGGGGCATTCTACCTCCAAGCTACAGCCCCAGCCCTATTTTTTTTTTTTTTATTCTTTATTTTGAAACAGGTCTCACTAAGTTGCGGAATGCCTCACTAGGTAGCTGAGGCTGACCTCGAACCTGGATCCTTGGTCTCAGCCTCCCAAATGATGGGATTATCATTGTGCCACCATGCCCGGCTGGCATACCCTTTAAATCCCAGTACTTGGGAGACAGGAGGATTGCAAGTTCGAGGACAGCCTCAGCAAATTGTGAGACTCTCATTAACCTAGTGAGACCCTGTTTCAAAATAAAAATAAAATAGGGCTGGGGGTGTAGCTCAGAGGTAAAATGCACCTGGATTCAACCCCCAGTACCACCAAAAAACAAAACAAAAGGGCTGGATGCATAGCTTGGAGCCAGAATACTTCTGCGTTCAGTCCCCAGCACACACACAAGGTTTGGGGGTATGGCTCATTGGCAGATCACTTGCCTACTTGAGGCTCTGGGTCCAGTTTCCTATATCACCAAAAACACAAAACCCCCACAACAACAAAACAATAGGAGTTCAGACCCCAGCGTGGCCTGAAGCACAGAGCCTTCCACGGGCCTGTGGCAGTATCCTCCTGTGTTGGGCCCCGTACCCCAAAAGAAGGATGGGTGGGGTCTGCCCCACACTCCCCTAACCTGTCTGGCCTTTGTCTTACTGATGGAGAGAGTGCTGTTTATCTTCTGGGTCCAGTAGGCCAGAATCCACTGCTCCCTCCCCCGGTGTGAGGGCCAGCTCATTTTGCATACCCCATGGAGAAGAGGTACCCATTCCCTCCCTGGCTAGGGCTAGCCAGCTGGAATCACAGTCAGCCCCTCAGCGCCCCCTTCTCCCTCATCTCCCCCCTTCCACCTACACCTTCCCCCAGTCTAGATTCTACGCCAGGAATCCTTGGGTCGGCCAAGGGCTGGAGCCACCCGGAAGAAACTGTGTGGGTGGTTGGTTACGTGTGGCTCAGAAGGGTCTTGGCCTGGCTGGGATCTGAGCCAGCTCCTAGAAGTCAGGCAGGGCCTGCTTCCTTCAGCCAGGGGAGTATTTCAGTCCCTCCTGGACCCCTCCTCCCGCACTGCTTGGGATCACCCCTTCTCCTCTCCCTCCCTCCACAGGAAAGTGACCAAGTGGCCTCAGAACAAATCACTTCTCTACCCTCAGCTTCTTTTTTTTTTTTTTTTTTTGGTACTGGGGAGTGAACCCAGGGGCATTCTACCTCTGAGTTACATCCCCAGCACTTTTTTTTTTTTTGCGGTACTGGGGATTGAACTCAGGGGCATTCTACCTCCGAGCTACACCCCCAGCCCTATTTTTTATTCTTTATTTTGAAACCGAGTCTCACTAAGTTGCGGAGTGCCTCACTAGGTAGCTGAGGCTGGCCGCGAACCCGGATCCTCCAGTCTTAGCCTCCCAAATGCTGGGATTACAAGCGTGCGCCACCACGCCTGACTTGAATTTCTTCTTTTATTTTGAAACAGGGTCTCACTAAGTTGCAGAGGACTTCACTAAGTAGCTTAGTGGCTGGCTTCAAACCTGCAATTCTCCTGTCTCAGCCTCCCAAGTACTGGGACAACAAGTGTATGTTACCTTTGGACTTTGCTGATAGCATCCGGGGCTCCGGTCACCGACATGGCCTCCAGCCCCAGCTCCCTGGCTGAGGATGGGTTGTGAAGGGCTGCCAGGTCGTTGAGGTTTGGCAGCTGCCTCAGGGTCAGAGGTCAGCCCCTCCTCCCTTGAACAGCTGGCTTGGGGCCCCGCCCATCTGCCCCACCTAAGCTTCTGGGATCTGGCAGCCCATCCTTAGTCTGGAAGAAAAGGTTCCGCCTGGAGGTCTTTGTCCAAACAAAAGGTCTGGAAGGTGGGTGGGGAGAAGCAGAAAGGCGTGGGGGCAGGGTGCAGCTTTGTTCAAACACTGCTCCGGGTAGAGGAGAAGCCCTTCCTCCATCGGGGGTGGGGGAGGTGGGGGTGAGGGAGGAAACCCAAATCCAGTCTCAGGGCTGTCCCAAATGCCACCTCCTGCTGGGTCCTTGTCACTTTGCCTGATTTCACTCCTGAGAATCCCCTGTGCCTGTGTCACGGAGCCTTCTGCGTGGGGTCCTGAAGAATATGTAGGAGTTTCCGGGGGTGGGGGTGTCGAGAAAGGAATTCCTGGCACTGGAATCATGGCACTGGAAGATGCCAAGGTACACTGGGGAACAAAGCGGTGTCCCCCTGAAAGCAATAAAATACAAACTTGGAGCCGGGCTTGCTTGTCATCCCAGTACTTGGGTTTGAATTCAGCCTCAGCTACTTACTGAGGCCCTCCGCAACTTAGTGAGACCCTATTTCAAAAATAAGGAATAAAAAATAGGGCTGGGGGGTGTAGCTCAGAAGTAATGCCCCTGGGTTTAATCCCCAGTACCACAAAACCCAAACCAAAGAAAACAAAACCAGCCTCAGCAATTTAGCAAGGTCCTGTCTAAGAAGAAAAGAAAACAGAGCCGGGCGTGGTGGCGCACGCTTGTAATCCCAGCATTTGGGAGGCTGAGACTGGAGGATCCGGGTTCACAGCCAGCCTCAGCTACCTAGTGAGGCACTCCGCAACTTAGTGAGACCCTGTTTCAAAATAAAGAATTAAAAAATAGGGCTGGGGGTATAGCTCGGAGGTAGAATGCCCCTGAGTTCAATCCCCAGTACCGCAAGCAAAAAAAAAAAAAAAAAAAAAAAAAAAAAAAAAAAAAAAAAAAAAAAAAAAAAAAAAAAAAAAAAAAAAAAAAAAAAAAAAAAAAAAAAAAAAAAAAAAAAAAAAAAAAAAAAAAAAAAATAGGGCTGGGGCTGTAGTTTGGAGGTAGAATGCCCCAGGTTCCATAGTACCACACACACACACACACACACACACACACACACACACACAGAATAAAAAATACGACTGGGGGTGTAGCTCGGAGGTAGAATACCTGGGTTCAATCCCCAGTATCGCAAAAAAAAAAAAAAAAAAGCAGTATATACATATATGCATATTATATGTAAACAAACTTGGCAACCATTAGACTAGTGACATAGATAGGAAAACTAAGGCTCCCAGGAGCCGGGGAGTTGTCCTAGAGTTTGCCTGGCTCTCGGGACGGGGCTGTCCCATTACAGGAATGTGCGCAGAAGAAACCTCCTTGAATCCCGGGAACAGCTTCCCCGCCGCCCACGCTGGAGCCCGGCTAGCGGACTACAAGTCCCAGCAGGCCCCGCGCCACGCGCAGGCGCAAAAGCCATCCCTTTGCGAGCCCGGTCGAACTCGGGGGTCCGGTCCTCCCCTTTTGTCTGGCCGGCAGGGGCGGAGCGGACGGCGCGGCGGGCTCGCCTATTGGTCTGCCGGCCCGTCCGTCGCGCCGTGCCCGCCCCCCGCGCTGGCTCCGCCCCCGCGCCCGCGCCCGGCCGCCTGGCGCCCCGCCCGCGCCTCAGGACCGGCGGGGCCGCGCGGCGCATCCTGCGGGCGGCGGCGGCGGCGCCGGCAGCCGGGCGCAAGATGATGAAGTTTCGGTTCCGGCGGCAGGGCGCGGACCCGCAGCGTGAGAAGCTCAAGCAGGAGCTCTTCGCCTTCCACAAGGTGCGGCTGCGGCCCGGACGGGGCGGCGGGGGGCGGGCCGGGGCCGGGGGCCCGGGTGGGGGGCCGGGGACCGAGCCACGTCGGGCCGCGGGAGGGGGCGCCCGCCGGGAGCGGGGCGCGGGCCGGGTCCCTGTGGCGGACGGGCCCGTGGGTGCTCCCCTCCGGGCTCTGGGACTCGAGGGGTCGGGGTCTCGCCGACTTTCGTGCCCGCCTCCGGGCTCTCGGTGGGCCTGGCTGGCCCCGGCCCTGCACGCCCCGGCCCTGGCGTTTTCTGGGTCTCTCCGTCTCCGTGCCACTCTTTGCATGTCTTGGGGTCCCTGCCCCTCCCTCTCGGTCTGCGCCTGTGTGTGTGTGTGCGTGTGTGTGTATGTGTTGGGTGTCTGCCTCTGTCCCCGTGTGTCTGTCTCTCTGCCTTCCTTTCTCCCTCTGCCTCTCAGTTCCCTCTTTCCGTCTCTGTATCTCTGAGTCGGCTCTTCTCTCCCTGTGTGTCTCTCTCCGTCTCTGGGGGAGTCTCTCGACGGCTTACTCTGTCTCTTACTCTTCTCTCTCTCTCTTTTTTTTTCTTTGTGGCCCCTGCTTGGCCCTTGGGACGGCCCGGGCCGGGTTTTGTTTTGCTTTCGCACCCAGGCGAGGTGAGGAGTGGAGGCCGAAGTGGGGGTGGGGCTGGGAAAGCCCTTGCCGGAGCCTCCCCTCTTTTCCCCACTTCTCCTGGCTCTGCTCTACCTGGGGCTCCCAGTCCAGGGGACATGCCCGGCTGTGGACCCAACTGCACTTCAGATCGTAATGCCTCAGTTTCTCCAGCTATGAAATGGGGCCACTGCCTTCCTTGTTGTGGGCAGGAGGGCTGATCCTTTCTTTTTTGGGTGGGACTGGAGGGGCCCTGGGGGGCTTCAGTTCCCAGCAGCCCTAGCATCGGTGGGAGGTGCTGTAAGTCCTCCTCCTGCCCCTTGGTAACTCCTCTCCCAGTCTCTGGGGTTGGTTTGTGCCTCAGTTTTACCCCAAACGGATTTCCTGCTGCTTGGGATTAAGAGTTGTTATCCCCATCCTACAGGTGAAAAAAACTTGAGGTTCAGGGAAGGTGTGAGGCCTTGCGTGAAGTCACAGAGTGAGCTGGGCCACTTTGTCTCTCTTGAGTTCCTCCGTGGTGGCATTGGGCTTTAGCCTCAGGGACGGGGGTGTTGGCAGGGGTTGCTGGGATCCTGGAGCCAGGCCAGGTGCCCTGGGCTACCCTGAGACTTGCCACTCGGATGCTGATGGATGTCGTAGGGTAGGCAGTTTACTTTGCTGGGGTCCCAGGTGGTTGGGGTTGGGGAGGGGGTGTCAGGACCTAAGAACCTGCCTCTTTTCTCCTGAGAGGAGAGGGAGGCTGGTGCCCAGGGGCCCCCAGTTGGTGGCTGGGAGAATGAGCCCCCCTGAGGCAGAGAAAAATGGCCTACCCAGGAAAGCAGGGACCGGCACTGGCTAAAGGTCCCTTCCTCGGCTGGTGAACTGATAGCTGTGACAGGGGGAGGCTCTGAGCCTGGGCTCTCACTGGCCGGCCCTAGGGTATCTGGAGGTGAGGAAGATGGGACCCTGCTCCATGTGGGCAGCACTGGTGGGAGGTGGTGGGCCTGGGGAAGGGGCTTGATTGCCCGAGCGGGTGGTGGGTGATCCCTAGGGAATAGGCCCCTGATTCTTGAGTCTGGGGGCGCTGAACATGCATCGTGGGTCTAGATCCCAGCTCAGCCCACGAGTTGCCTGTGGAATATGTACTTCGTGTTCCTATAATACTGAGTCCCTGCTCCTTGGTGATGGGGACGGTAAGGGACAAATACCTCCACACTCAGGGGAGGGGGGAAGTGTACTCACAAGGAAGATGGAAGTGAAAGATGGAGTAGTTTAGACCATGGCTTGAAGAGCAGCAGGGTGAGGCCGAGGGGCATGTGGAGGGGGGCTGCTGCAGCCTGTGGGAGCATTGCTTCCTGAGTGATGGGCCATGGGAGTGCCCTGTGAGCCTGTTGGGGCCGAGGACAGCAGATGCAAAGGCCTGAGGCCTGCCCAGTGCATTAGGGGAAAGCCAAAAGGCTTTGGGCCATGAGAGGGGGCGGGGCAGATGTGGACAGAGGGGAGTGGCAGTTGGTGGGTGAGGTGAGGTGGGAAGCCCTGGAGGGTCCTGAGCAGAGGAGGGCCAGGGAGCTGACTGATTTTCCCTGGGCTCGCTCTGGCCTCTGTGGGGAACAGGCTGTAGTGAGCGTTAGTGCAGGCAGGCAGTAACGGGGTCTGGAGCAGTGTGGGAGCCGTAGGGTGTGGAGTGGAGGGCCTCTGGATCTTGAGGCCAAGCTGGTGGGGCTCAGGAGTGGATTGGACATGTGGCATGAAGGACAGACATGCCTCCTCTCTTCTGGAAAGCGGAGCCTGCTGGGGCCCACCCAAGGCCCTGGGGACCTGCCGGGAGCTGCTGCTGTGCTTCATATGTGGGACACTGGGCCGTAGCCTGGGTCTGGCTAGACAGGGTCAAGGCGCTACCAGTTCCCTGGTCACCATTAGAGGGCCACTCTGTCCTCAGGGGCTCACTGTACGCGGCTGGAGGGGAAGCCGGCTTGGTGAGCACTGTGATAAGCCCAAGGACAAATAGGCCCTGGCCAAGCCCAGTGCCCAGGGGGCTCAGGCCCCACTTGGATTGGCTGAGGCTGGGGTCACAGGCTCGGATGGGGCTTCTTTTTTCTTAATTTTTTTTTTTTGTACTAAGAATTGAACCCAGGGTCATTTTACCTCTGAGTTACACTCTCAGCCCGATTTTTTAAATTTTGAAACAAGAGTCTTGCTATGTTCCTGAGGGTCTTGCTAAGTTGCTGAGACTGGTGTATCCTCCTGTCACAGCCTCCCAAGTACTGGGATTATAGGTGTGCACCACCATGCACAGCTTGAGGATAGTTTTTTTTCTGTGTCTTCCTAAGGCAGCAGCCCGCATTGGGTCTCTCACACTGATGTGCTCAGGGTGTGGCCGGTGCCTTGGTGTGTGCTGGCTCCGGAGGGCGGCCCTCCCTGCCAGGCTGTGGGGGATGAGTGGGAGGTCTTGGGGCGGTGGGCAAGCAAATGTAGGGAGACACAGCCCAGCCCAAGGAGGAGTACGCAGGAGCCTAGTGGGTGGGGAGCCCTTATTAGGAGCAGGGTGGGTGCGGAGCTGTGGACAGGTCACCTTAACATCCTCCCCCCACTTGTGTTGCCTGGCTGTTTCCCAGTGGGAAGGTGGGGTGACACCTTCAGGGCTCGTGCAGGAAGCTACCTCTTTCTGGGACACAGGCTTTCCATATTTGGAGGAAGTGAAGAGCCTCTGCCTAGATGATCCTGGGTGTTGACCTTGACCTCTGACCTCCGTACAGGCCCTATGTTTGGGGAATGCCATGGTTACCTAGGGCTGCCGGCAGTATGGCTTCCCAGCAAGCTTCAGTCTGGGCCTCTAAAATGGGGTGCAGATTTGGGTGTGGTGGTGTACGCCTGTAATCCCAGCTACTCGGGAAGCTGAGGCAGGAGGATCGTTAAGTTTGAGACCAGTCTGGACAATTTACTGAGACCCCTGTCTCAAAATAAAAAAGGGCTGGGGGTACAGCTCAGTGGTAGATCGTGCCTCTGGGTTCAATTCCTAGTACAAAAAAAAAAAAAAAAATTTTAAAAAAAGTGCATAAGCCCAATGGGGCAGGTGGGTCCTGTGGTCCTGTTGAGTGCCCACACCTCTGTAAGCTTCATTGTTTGTTGCTAGAACCTTGTGCACTGGGGGTGTCACCATGGGTGTTGGGGGTCTGGCAAGAGAAGAGCCTGTGTGGGCCCTTTCTACTGACTGCAGGCACAGAGAGCTGGCGGATCTGGCTCCTGCCCCCAGTGCAGCAGTGGCAGAGGCCAGAGGCTGCTGTGGGGCGGGCAGGCGCAGTGGGGTGCCATGCCCAGCAGCCCTTCCCTCTCCTGCAGACAGTGGAGCATGGCTTCCCTAACCAGCCCAGCGCGCTGGCCTTCGACCCTGAACTTCGCATCATGGCCATCGGGACCAGGTCTGGGGCTGTCAAGATGTATCCTTTGCAGCTGTGGTGTTGGGACCCACCAGGGCCACCTGTGTGCGGATCCCCGTGCCCAGGTTCCAGCCTGGGCTGGCGCTTCGCAGCGGGTGCTGGGATCTTGTAGGAGGTCCGCACTGTGTTCCTGACAGGCCTGGGACAGGCCTCCTAGAGACGATGAGGTCCTTTTTGTAGGAGAGCGGGTGATGGGGGGTCAGTTTGCAGTGGCTGCAGCTGTCCTTTGCTGCTGTGTTTTAGCCAGCCAGTTTCCTAGGTGACCCTGCCACTGTCCCCATGACTGCCACCAGGGAGGCTGGGCCGTGATACCCCTTGGAGGCGGCAGGTGGGCTGGGGAGTGGGTGCCCACATGTGGGTGCTTGCATGTAAAACACGTGTGTTGAGCCGAGGGGGCGGGGCAGTGCCAGGCTCGGCGTGGCGAGCGCAGTGCGGCCCCCACCTGGATCCTGGCAGTGCACAATGGACCGTGTGAGCCACACAAAGCGGGCATTTTCCCTGCAGGCCTGGGCTGGGGGCAGGGCTGGCGGCAGCTGCTTGCCTCCTTGCCCTCCCTGGAGAACCCTGCCCCAGTGGCTCTTGGGGAAACTGAGGTCTGCACAGGTCTGGCCAGCGGCTGCTTAGTGAGGTATCAGCCAGTGGCGCTCTGGGTCTCATGGTCCTGGGTATAGACACCGGGAGGCAGAGGATAAGTCAGCCTGGTTAGAAGGGGTGTGCGGCCAGGACTCCTAGCCCCAGGACTAGGGGCACTAGTCAGGCAGTTGGGCGCTCGGGCTGGTGGTTTGTGAGGAGTGTGGCTGGCTGGGATGTTCCCTTCTCTCCCTGTGCCCTGGTCCCCCACCTGGCACAGGTGCTGCTTCACTGCTCGTGGGTGTTGGGTGTCCTGTGACTCTGCACCTTTCTCCACGTTGCTGCAGGGTTGGGGAGGGGGCCATCTCTCACCTGTCGGGTCTCTTGTGCACTGGCTCCTCGTGCTCACAGAGGCCAGAGTGGGGTCCCCTTCACCTCCCTCCTTCCTCCAACACCCCCCGCAGCCAGAGACCCTGCCCTCAGGAAACTGAGGCTGGAGAGGGCCAGCCCCCGCCTCAGGAGCCGCCCCTCTCCCTGCCTGGTGGCCCCATCTCCTTGACGACCCTGCTTCCCGCCAGCTGCTCTTGCCCCGTCTTTTGTCCCCTTGGCTGTCCTGGCCAGGCTCCTGCAGGGAATCCCAGCTCCAGCTCCAGGCAACGGCTTCTGCCTGGTTGCTGGGGCAACGCGGCCGACGACCCTGACAGGCCCCCTCAGGGCTGCTGGGACTCTGGACACTGGCGCTGGGCACTTGCAGCAGGTCCCCCACCCTCTCCGTCTCCATGTGCTCATCTGCAAGATGGACAGGCGCGGATCTCTGCTGGCTCACAGAGGGGGCTGCCGGCCACCTGCCCTGGAGGAAAGTGGCTTTCTTCACCCACGGTCAGGGCTGTGGGGAAAGGCAGCCCTCCTGTCTCTCAGCCTGCACAGACACATAGAGACACATGAGGCGGAGACCGAGCAGGGCCACAGCTGTGCGCCTGGTCTGGGCCCAGCATGACTGTAGGCTTTTGTTCTCACCTGATCTACAGCTGCCCCACCAGGCCGGCATCACTGGTCCATTTTACAGATGAGGAAGTGGAACCTGCTCTCTGAGCCTGGGGGCTCCCGGGGGAGCAGGGCCAGAGTGGCCTCAGGTCTTGGAGCACCCCTGGATGGGCAGGTCTGCCTCAGGGCCCACTGGGTTAGTCCTGGGGAAGGAGGAGGCTAATGCACGCGCAGGTTTCCTGTCCCGCGCCGGCACATGTCTGTCCTTGACTGGTCACCTCAGCTATGGTGCGCCTGGCGTGGAGTTCACGGGCCTACACCAGGACTCGGCCACCGTCACCCAGATGCACTTCCTGCCTGGCCAGGTGAGCTTCTGCCCCTTCCAGCCAGCCTGGCGGTCCTCACGTCCTTGCAGCCCTCCAGGCCAGCCCCGTTTTGGTCTCTGCCTACCCCAGGGCCGCCTCTTGACCTTGCTGGACGACAGCAGCCTGCATCTCTGGGAGATCGTCCATCACAATGGCTGCGCCCACCTGGAGGAAGCAGTCAGCTTCCAGCCACCTAGCCGGCTTGGCTTCGATGGTGCCAGGTACTGGGGGGTTTGGCTGGGGCAGCCGCCAGGCGGGGGGATCCCAGGAGGCTGTGGGAGCTGGCTGTGCCGAGGTGTGGCAGGGCGGGCAGCGGCCAGCAGGGCTGTGCTTGGGATGGGGCACGTTAAGCTGGCCTGGACGGGACCCTGCTTGGCTGGGCGTGCTGGACTTGGGAGGGACGGCTCTGGCTGAGTCTAGGGTGAGCAGGCAGGGTGCGTGCCACTGCGGACTGTGGGAGTCGACTCATAGTGGGTGTGAGTCCCAGGAGACACAGGTGTCATATGCCGGATAACTCCGGCCCGTGGCCTGGCACAGTGCTTCTTGTAGTGGTGAGGGTGTCTGGGGTTTCTGACCTCCCCAAAGGTCCCCTGGCCCCTTGGGTGGGAGCAGGAGATGGGCCATTGTGTGCTTAGATGGACAGGCAGGTGTGGGGCAAAGCACGGTCTTGTAGGCTTGCCAGATAGGATGTCCCAGATGTGGCGGGTGGGCCTGGACCCCCGGTGAGAGTGTAAGGGGCCTCTCCCTACCCAGCCCTGCCTGCAAAGGCCAGAATGGGGAGGCCGGACTCCGGGGCGGGTTTCTGGGCAGTCCTGGCCTGTACCAGCAGGGAGTGCCTGGGCCCTTCTGGGAAGTCAGGAGGCACCCAGAGGGCCAGTGGCGGGATTCCTGGGTGGGGACCAGGGAGGTTGTGTCTGTCCTGGAGCTCCCGGTTCTGGTTGGCACAATGCCCCAGCTCCTGCCTTTGCCTCCTGGTGGTGGGAGGAGCTAGGAGTCTAGCTCCAAGACTTGGGGAACCTATTTTTATCGCTCTCCCTGCTGACATCCTGATGAATAATTGAGTGCACTAATTACACTGCATGATCGCCTTCTCTAAGTAGCCCCCCCGTGAGCACAGAGGGCCAGCCGTGAGGCAGCAGTAAGAGCCCAGCCCCCTCCACACCTCCTCAGAGGTAGATGGCTCACGTCTCACTGCTCCTCCCTGCAGCGCCCCGTCCAGCCTCACTCGTGTCACAGTGGTCCTGCTGGTGGCTGCTGGTGACACGGCGGCCCTGGGCACCGAGGGTGGCAGCATCTTCTTCCTAGATGTCACCACCCTGACACTGCTGGAGGGGCAGACCCTCGGCCCAGAAGAGGTCCTGCGCAGGTGAGTGGCGGGCTGGCCGCCCACATGGCCCCCCCCCCAAGCTTTCCCAACTCACCAGGGCGCCCTCTGCAGTGTGCCAGACGACTACCGCTGTGGGAAGGCCCTGGGCCCTGTGGAGTCACTTCAGGCACACCCCCGGGACCCCACCAAGATCCTCATTGGCTACAGCCGGGGCCTGCTGGCCATCTGGAACCTGGCCGCACGGTGTGTGGACCACGTCTTCCTGGGGAACCAGGTAAGCAGGTGAGGCCTGCAGGCTGTCGGGGCACTGCCCGTGCCCGCCAGCTCATGCCCACCCGCCCTTCCACAGCAGATGGAGAGCGTGTGCTGGGGCCGAGGCGGCAGCACCATCGTCAGCTCACACAGCGATGGCAGCTATGCCGTGTGGACCCTCGACTCCAGCAGCCCCCTGACACTGCAGCCCATGGTGGCGACCACGCCCTATGGTGAGCATGGGCGTAGGAGGCTGCCTGGCCTCGGGAGGCAGCTGCGAGGGGACCAGGAGTGAGAGCTGACACTGTCCCCATCCCCCCAGGCCCCTTCCCCTGCAAGGCCATCAACAAGATTCTGTGGCGCAGCTGTGAGTCGGGGTAGGTCGGAGGCGTGGCGCGGGCTGGGGTGGAGGCGTGGGCCCTCCCTGGGCCTCGGCTCACGGGCCTCCCTCCGATTGCAGAGGCCACTTCATCATCTTCAGCGGTGGCATGCCCCGCGCCAGCTACGGCGACCGCCACTGTGTGAGCGTGCTGCGTGCCGAGACACTGGTGACCCTGGACTTCACCTCCCGCGTCATCGACTTCTTCACGGTGCACAGCACCCGGCCGGAGGACGGTGCGTGTCCTGCTCTCCCCCTGCCCCCGTGCCTCCCTCCCCAGAGCCCGCCATAGTCCCCTCACTCTGCCTGCCCCCTAGACTTCGACGACCCGCAGGCCCTGGCCGTGCTGCTGGAGGAGGAGCTGGTGGTGCTGGACCTGCAGACCCCCGGCTGGCCGGCCGTGCCTGCGCCCTACCTGGCCCCGCTGCACTCCTCCGCCATCACCTGCTCCGCCCACGTGGCCAACGTCCCCGCCAAGCTGTGGGCCCGCATCGTGAGTGCCGGCGAGCAGCAGGGCCCCCAGCCGGCCTCCGGGGCGTCTGTGAGTGCAGTGGGCGAGGGCCGGGGAGGCCGTGCTCCCGGGTGGGAACGTGGGACTCCAAGCACCAGGCCCAGGGTGAGAGGCGAGAGCTGGCCCTGACCTCTGCTCACCGTGGTCTCCCGTCTCTTCCCAGAGCTGGCCCATCACCGGGGGCCGGAACCTGGCGCAGGAGCCGGCACAGCGAGGGCTGCTGCTCACGGGGTAGGTGGGCGCAAGTAACACCCTGCATCCCCAGGCCTGGCTCTGGTGGGTGTGTGGGCCCCCGTGGCCTAGAGTAGATTGGAGGAAGCCTCCCTCATCCAAGTTCAAGGCCCTGCCCTGTTCTGCCTTTTGCCCTGGAATCACACTCCAGCAAAGCCCCAGGGCTCCACCCACCTGGCCTGCCTGCCCTGGGACCGGAAAATCTGGGCTGGCCCACGCGGAGCTGCCCAAGGCAGGTGCTGGAGCCGAAGCTGGGCCTGGGAGCCGAGCCGGCGTGCCTGGTGACTCAGGCCTCACTTCCTGCCCTGCCCCGCCCTCCGGCCTGCACTGGGACCCTCAGGCCTCGACAGCAGCAAACCTCCCCGACTTGAAAATCTGCTGTGGCTTTAAGGCTGCTGGAGGGGTCCCAGCCAGCCCCTCTTACGCCCTGGCTTGGGCTCCCCCACTGCCTGGGTGCCCCCCTCGGGCTCTGTAGCTGTGTCCGGAGGCTGTGCCCTAGATTTGTCTGCTCCTGCCCCTCCTCGCTCCCTGCTTCCTCCTTGCCGCCCCAGTCTTCCTGCCGTTCTGCTTATGTGGCTGCCTCGGGCCTCCCGGCCCCTCCCGGATTCCCTGCCCTCTGCCTGACTGGCTCCTGGTTGCTCCACTGATAGCTGGTGTCCCAAGGGGACACCCTGCCTCATCCGCCATCCCCTGGTGCTAAAGGTGGTTGCCCCGCACCTTCCCAGCCTGTTAGAAGGGCCCAGGTGTGTGTGAGGACGTAGCCTGGCATACAGGAGGCGCCAAGTGCCTGTTTGTTCCACACAGTGGAGAGCATCTGGCACGTGTTGCGGGGGGTCGGTGAGGCTCTTGGTCGAGTGCATGAGGGGTACACAGCTCCCGGGGACGCTCCTGACATGCGCCCTTCTTAGGCACGAGGACGGCACCGTGCGGTTCTGGGACGCCTCTGGTGTGGCCCTGCGGCCACTCTACAAGCTGAGCACGGCTGGCCTCTTCCAGACGGACTGTGAGCACGCCGACAGCCTGGCGCAGGCCGCGGAGGACGACTGGCCGCCCTTCCGCAAGGTGTGCCCCCCGCCCCGACTGGGAGGAGCTGCTCCCGGCTCTGCCTGGCGTCCTCACTGACCCGCCCCTCCCTCAGGTGGGCTGCTTTGACCCCTACAGCGACGACCCCCGGCTCGGTGTACAGAAGGTGGCGCTCTGCAAGTACACAGCCCAGATGGTGGTGGCCGGCACTGCGGGCCAGGTAGGGTGGTGTGGCCCCGGGTCGGGATGTCAGGGAGCGCTTCCTAGGAGAGGTGGGCCTGAAACACAGGGTCTGGCAGAGGCCCAGAGGCCCAGCGGCGGGAATTGCCCCCCCCCGGGAGGGGGAGGAGCAAGTGGGGCCTGTCTTAGAGGCCTGGATGTAGGTCCCCGTAGGGAAGCCATGCAGGCTTGGGGCCAGGGACGGGAACGCAGGTGTCAGATGACCTCTGGAGGGAAAGAACTGGGGTATACAAGTGGTATACATGGTATACAGAAGGTGTTCAGTGTGTGCTTATTGCCAAATAAGAGACGGACTCGGGGAGAGGGGAGTGCACTTCTCTCTCGGAGGGAGGGACCCAGAGGACTCAGTCACTCCCAGGTCCCTGGTCCCTGCGCAGGATGCAGAAGATGCGTAACTAAGTGTGCTTGTTGCCAGGTGGAAGGGAGGCCCTGGGAAGAGTGAATCCTCCTCCCAGAGAGCTGAGGCAGGGCAGGGACCAGCGATGCTGTCCCCACTGGGTCCTCAGTGCCCTGCGAGGGCCTGGTGCACAGGAGGCTCTCGACAGTGCTTGTTCCTGGCGGTGCTGGGTCATGTTTCTGCGGCTGCAGGCGGAGGGGAGCTGGGCCCAGCCATGCTGACCCCTCCCTGCCCGCTGGGCTCAGGTGCTGGTGCTGGAGCTGAGCGACGTGCCCGCGGAGCAGGCAGTCAGCGTGGCCAGCATGGACCTCCTCCAGGACCGCGAGGGCTTCACGTGGAAGGGCCACGAGCGGCTGAGCCCGCGCTCGGGGCCACTGCCCTGGCCTGCTGGCTTCCAGCCCCGCGTGCTGGTGCAGTGCCTGCCCCCGGCCGCCGTCACCGCCGTCACGCTCCATGCCGAGTGGAGCCTCGTGGCCTTCGGCACCAGTCATGGCTTTGGCCTGTTCGACTACCAGCGCAAGAGCCCAGTGCTGGCCAGGTGCGTGCCAAGGGCCGGCGGGCCGGCGGGCGGGCGGGTCACGTGCGGCACGGCAGGCCCATTCTGAAAGCCACGTGGTGGCCGCTGCCCTTGACCAGCCCTCACTGCCCCCAGGTGCACGCTGCACCCCAACGACTCCCTGGCCATGGAGGGGCCGCTGTCCCGGGTGAAGTCTCTCAAGAAGTCACTGCGCCAGTCTTTCCGGCGCATCCGCAAGAGCCGGGTGTCAGGCAAGAAGCGGGTCACTAACGCCAACAGTAAGGTGAGCGGGGGCTCCCTGGACCCCGAGGCCTGCCCCTCACTGCCGCCTCCCGGCCCTTCTGGGGACGTGTGAGTGGGTGGCAGCGAGTGGGGGTGCTAGGCGGTGATGCAGCGGGGGCTCAGGGGGGACTGTGTTCAGGAGCCCCCGCCTTCCAGCTGCAGGAGGCCAACGCGCAGCTGGCGGAGCAGGCCTGTCCCCACGACGTGGAGATGACACCCGTGCAGCGCCGCATCGAGCCCCGCTCTGCCGACGACTCCCTCTCAGGCGTTGTGCGGTGCCTCTACTTTGCCGACACCTTCCTCAGAGACGGTGAGGCCAGGCCGGGGACGGGCTGGGCGGTGAGCTCTGTAGGCCATCCGGGGAATGGGGAGGGGCCTTGGTGGGGCCACACCTGCCAGGAGGCAAAAGCATTCCACACCTACCGCGTGCTGGACCTCACCGGTGATGGGGATGCCCTGGTTACCACACCCTACTGTGGGCAGGCCCTGCAGACCCGAGAAGAGCTGAGCGGCCAGGCACATGTGCATGCCTGTGATCCCAGTACTTGGGAGACTGAGATAGGAGGATCAAAAGTTTGAGGCCAGCTTCAGCAATTTAGCAAAACCCTCAGCAACTTAGCAATACCCTGTTTCAAAATAAAAAAGGAGCCGGGCGTGGTGGCTCACACTTGTAATCCCAGCATTCGGGAGGCTGAGACCGAAGGATCTGGGTTCACAGCCAGCCTCAGCTACCTAGTGAGGCCCTCTGAAACTTAGTGAGACCCTGTTTTAAAATAAAGAATAAAAAGTAGGACTGGGGGTATAGCTTGGAGGTAGAATGCCCCTAGGTTCAATCCCCAATACCAGAATAAATAAATAAATAAACAAATAAATAAGGAGCTGGGCGTGGTGGCGCATGCTTGTAATCCCAGCATTTGGGAGGCTGAAACCGGAGGATCCGGGTTCGAGGTCAGCCTCAGCTACCTCGTGAGGCCCTCTGCAACTTTAGTGAGACCTTATTTCAAAGTAAAGAGTAAAAAATAGGGCTGGGGGTGGAGCTCGAGGGTAGAATGCACCTGGGTTCAGTCCCCAGTACTGCAAAAAAAAAAAAAAAAAAAAGGGCTGGGGCGTAGTTCAGAGATAGAATACTTTTGGTACTGGGTTCAGTCCCCTGTACTGAAGAAGAAGCCAGGTGTGGTGGCACATGCTTGTAATCCTAGTACTTGGGAGGTTGAGACAAGAGGTTCAGAGGTTCGAGGACAGTCTCAGCAAGTAGTGAGACTTTAATCAACCTAGTGAGACCCTGTTTCCAAATAAAAATGAAATAGGCTGGAGGTATAGCTTAAGAGGTAGAATGCTTCAGGGTTCAATTCTCAGTGCCAAAAAAAGACGGTCACTCCCTAAATTTGGTTCACACAAAGCAGTGGCCGTGTGGGTCCTGGGGCCTCTGCTCCTTGGTCCCCAGGCCTGAGTTCTCTCTGTGTGGGAGCAACCTGCAGAGGGTAGGGAGAAGGCAGGCCTGCATTGTCCCTGCCGTGTGAGCCCGACTCCCAGCGTGCACAGGGGCCCCGGGGTGGGATAGGGGAGGAGGGCGCCTGTGTGTGGGGCTGAGGGCCTGAACTCCAGCGAGGAGCAGGCTGTGCTTACTGAGACGGGCCCGAGAGGGGGCAGCTAGGTGGGTGGGTGAGATCAGGGTCCCTGGTCTCAGGCCCCGAGGTGAGGCAGGCAGAGGTCCCGGAGAGGCAGGGGCAGGAGGGAGCCCACCCCTGAGCCCTGAGGTGTGGAAGAGGAGGGAAGGACCCAGGGGCAAGGGGGCGCGCCTTCTCACTACGCCTGTGTCCACAGCGGCCCACCACGGGCCCACCATGTGGGCGGGCACCAACTCGGGCTCCGTGTTCGCTTACGCGCTGGAGGTGCCGGCGGCCGCGACGACTGGCGAGAAGCGGGCAGAGCGGGCGGTGGAGGCCGTGCTGGGCAAGGAGGTGCAGCTGATGCACCGGGCGCCCGTGGTGGCCATCGCCGTGCTGGATGGGCGCGGCCGCCCACTGCCCGAGCCCTACGAGGCCTCTCGGGACCTGGCCCAGGCACCCGACATGCAGGGCGGGCATGCCGTGCTCATCGCCTCTGAGGAGCAGTTCAAGGTGAGCTGCCCGCGCCCCGGCCCCTGGGGGCTCCCGTCCTTGGGTGCTCTAGAACCCCTGCCCCCCATGCCACACCTGTGAGACCCGAACCCCTCCCGCCCCGTCAGAATGCCCCCGGCCAGCAGAGACCCCCCAGGAGCCCTGAGGCCCTCTTCACTGGCCACCAGGCTCTGGAGCCTGCGCGGCTGCTCGTGGTGTGGCGGGGATACCAGGCGGGCCTCAGCACCCTGGGCCAGCAGTGGAGGCGGCCAGAGGTTTCTGGCAGTGAAGCGGGATGGAATCTGCTGGAAGGGCGGGCCGGCTGAGTGGGGCTGGGCTCTGCAGCGGGGTGGGTGGTCTGAGCTCGGGAGGCCCAGGCCAGGCCCCGCTCACCAGCCGTCCACCGCCAGGTGTTCACGCTGCCCAAGGTGAGCGCCAAGACCAAGTTCAAGCTGACAGCCCACGAAGGCTGCCGTGTGCGCAAGGTGGCTCTGGCCACGTTTGCCAGCGTGGCCTGTGAAGACTATGCCGAGACGTGCCTGGCCTGCCTCACCAACCTGGGCGACGTGCACGTGTTCTCGGTGCCTGGCCTGCGGCCCCAGGTGCACTACTCTTGCATCCGGAAGGAGGACATCAGCGGCATCGCCTCCTGTGTCTTCACACGCCACGGCCAGGGTGAGGGGGGCGGGCGCTCCAGGAAAAAGGAAACGGAGCGGTCGGGGAACGCGCAGGGGGTGTTCCGGTGGGGCACAGGCCTGTGAGCGTGCTGGGGAGGGCTCGCCGGGGCCAGGCCTGGTCACACAGTGCCCTCCTCCACCTCTTTTGCCCGCTCAGGCTTTTACCTGATTTCCCCGTCGGAGTTCGAGCGCTTCTCCCTGAGCGCCCGCAACATCACAGAGCCGCTCTGCTCCCTGGACATCGCCTGGCCCCGTGCGGGCCCCCGGGCCAGGTGTGTGAGGGCGGCCCACTGTCCCTGTTCCTTCAGCCTGGGGGGGGGGAGCAGGTTGCAGCGCCCGCCTGTGGTCCCCATCGTGACTCCGCCTTTGCAGACACCGGCTCCAGGAGTCACCCAAGCTGAGCCAGGCCAACGGGACCCCGGGCGTCGTGCTGGCTCCACAGAGCCGAGATGGGAGCCCTGATCCCGCCCTCGGGAAGGGAGCTGGTAAGGGGCACAGGGTGGGGGACCCTGGCCTGATGGCGTCCTGTGGGGTCTGCAGGTTGGCCGTGGGGCCAGGACTGGAGGCAGGGCAGGTGACTGTTGGTGCCACATTCAGCACGGTGGCACTGTCCTGGTGTTCCCAGGCAAGAGGGTGCTACGAGGTCCTGAGGGGCTGGTCGCTTCCTCCATAGATACCCCAGAGCCGCCTGAAACCACACTCTCGCCCATGTCCATCGACTCGGCCACCAGCGCCGACACCACGCTGGACACAACAGGGGATGTCACGGTGGAGGACGTAAAGGACTTCCTGGGGTGAGGCCGGCTGCCGCTTCCCCTGCCCCCACCAGGCCACCAGGGGCTCCCCCAGGCCTGACCCTTGGTCCCCGCCCATCCCCCAGCTCTTGTGAGGAATCGGAGAGGAACCTGAGGAACCTGGCGGAAGAGGAGGCCCGGGCCTGCGACATCCTGATCAAATGAGGTGCCAACCCCGTGGGCCCGCGCAGGCCCCCACGGGGACACGACGCCCTGAGCCTGGCTGCCTTCCACGGGGGTCCCGACGGGTGTGGGAGCCTCACACACACCAATGTTATTTCCATTGTCAAGTGCAAGACAAGAGGACCAGCCCGTCAGCCTGAGGGTGTCGTGAGGTGACTGGAACCAGGCCAGGCGGAGCCACGCAGAGGCGCAGTGGCTGGGGAGACCTCCTCCCCGAGCAGTCTCCCAGGTGCACAGGGTGGTCCTGCCCGCCCGGTGAGCCCAGTGTCCCGAGCCCGAGGCTCCGGCCCTGCCCGGGTCTCCCTGTGAGCCCCGCCTGCTGGAGCCCGTGGATCTGCCTGACCTGCCCGGGCAGACGCTGTTTCCTGTCTGCCCTGGGGTTGCTGGAGCCCCGGCAAGCCACCTCAGGCTGCCACTTGGACAGGAGGCTGACTGGGGACACAGGAGCAGCTGTGTGGCCTGGTCCAACTGCCGGGCCACCTCGGGTGTCACCTGCCCCGAGTCTCCCTCACCCTCTGCCGTCCTCTCCCAGCCGCCACCTGCTCCGCTTGGAGCTGGGTCCTGGGTCCTTGGCCCCGTAACATAGCCCTCCATCTGCTAACCTGTGGCCCTCGGGATCTGCTGTCCTGTCCTCACTGTGCCCGGCTCCGGAGCTCAGCTTGGGCTTCTGGGCAGTTGGCGGCCCTGGGAGAGGACGAGGACAGGGCAGTGGGGCTGGGCCCCCGGCCGCCTCCCCTCCACACGCCTCACCCATCCTTACCCCTTCGCAGAGAGTATTTTTCTAACGCCTGTGCTGGGCTGGAGAGTCATTTCTAAAACTATTTTGGTACTTGCTCCTGGGCTAGCCTCTGCCCCAGCCTGTGTGTGAATGACTGGGAGCTCCACTGGGCCCCACGCTGGGCCCTGCTGGGGTGTGTGTGTGTGCGCGTGCGTGTGTGTAGGGTGCTGGTCAGGATGGGCTTCCCTGTAGATTGTACCTTGGGTTTTTTTTTCCCTCTGTCATTTTTTTTAAAAGTTAGTGGTTTTAATATTAAAAATACTGATTTTTTAATATTGAAAATAAAAGCATTTAATATCTCTTAAAGGGCAACCACAGCTGCTTTGCCACTGGAGGGAGGGTGGGCGGGGCCTCGGTGCTGGGGCTGTGGAGCAAGCTGGATTTCCCAGACGCCCCACTGCTGCCGGGTGGGCGCTGGAGGGTGCGGCGTGCCAGCCGCTCCTAGGCCAGGGCCTGGCGGAAGGTGCTCCAGGCGTGGAAGCAGCGGGTGAAGGCGTGCTGCTCGTTGCCCTTGCGCACCAGGCGCAGGCGGCGTGGCTGCTCGTGCTCCTTGGAGCGCATGTGCTGGATGTACACCTGGCGGGAAGGAGCATGGCGGGTCGGGCGGCCCCCACCCCGGCGGCCCCCCAGCGCCGCCCTCCCCCCGGGCCCTCCCCCACTCACCTGGCAGGCCTTTAGACTCAGTTTGATCTCCACCTGGCTTGTCTGGGTCCCCACCCACATGTAGACCTGGGAGGACAACGGAGGGGGCACAGGGCGACTTAGGACGGCTCTGCCGGCCCCACAGTGACCGCTTAGGAACGGGGGGGAGGGGCTAGTGAGGGGCAGGGCCAGCGGGGTGGGAACCTCACCTCCTGGCCATTGTCTAGCAGCATGATGTCGTCGTCTGCCAGGTCATCTTGGCAGAAGTCCGAGCACTTCTCAGTCACTGCAAAGTAGCCCTTCTCGTTGGAGCACCTGGGGGCCGAGGGTCAAGGTGAGCCCAGGGGCCTCAGCAGCGGGCCCAGGGCTCAGGAGCTGGGGAGAGGTCAGGGCCTCACCGGAAGAGCCTGGTGTGCTTCATGTACTCGGCGTCGTCGTCATAGGGCTTCTGGGCCCCGATGCCCACCCAGAAGAAGTTCTCGGGCTCCTCGCCTTCGTTGATGACCTGCAGGAAGCGTCAGCTCAGCCTGGGCCCTGCCTGCGGGCTCACCTGCCTGCTCACCCCACCCCACCCCACCTGTTTGCTGTAAGAGGCATCGAACATGGTGTTGAGGATGTCTTCTGCCAGCTTGGCTTCGTCGGGGTCTGATGCCCGGCCCACCCAGGCGTACACGATGCCTTGGTTGTCCTCGCTCTCAAAGGGGACCTGCGGAGCGGGCAGGACGGTCATGTCGTGCCCCACCCGTTTGTCACCTTGCCTCACGGTCCTGGCTTGTACCCACGCCCCACCTTGAGGATGAAGCAGAACTCAGAATTGAGGAGGCTGGAGTCAGTGCTGATCTGGATGCACCTGGGGGAGGAGCGGGAGTCAGCAAGGAAGCAGGCCTGGCCCCTGCTGGCCGCCGTGCCCAGCCCCACTGGCACCTGGTGCAGAGGGCGCTGCCGTTGGTCCGAATCTGGTAGAGGCTGGGTTGCAGGGTGCCCTGGGCCACCTTCCTCTTGCCCCGGTGAATGATGAACTTTCTCTTGAAATGGGACAGGAACTTGGGGTTCTCCTGCTGCTGCGTCATGCGTACCACCTGAGGGTGTGGGCGGGTCAGGGGCAGCTCCCCGGACCCCACCTACCCCACCCTGCCTCCACAGCCCACAGGGGCACGGGCTGCACCCGAGGGCCTCCGCACCTCCAGCTTGCCGGGGAAGAGGCTCTCGAACTTCTTCTGCAGGCTGAAGGTGAAGGTGAGCCAGCCCATATTGGAGGCTTCCCGGCCCTGCCAGAAGTACACGATGCACTGGAAGTCCTCCTCGGGCTGCTTCTCCTGCGCCTCGGCCCCTGCCGACTCGCCTTCTCTGCCCTCGGGGCCCGCCTTCCCCTCTTCTTCCTGCTTCTCTTCCTCCTCGTACTCCACGGGTACCCAGTACCTGCAGGGTTAGGCGGCCTTGAGCAGGGCTGGGGCCCAGGCCCAGGGTAGGCTGGGAGGGGGAGCCGGGGCACGGCCGCACCTGCACAGGAAGACGTAGCAGTCCTGCGTGTAGAAGTGGCCGAACTCCTCCTCCGGCAGCCTCGCGAACTTCTTGCCCTCCAGCACAAAGCCCTCCATGCCGTCCAGGTCCTCGTTCCACTCCTCCATCAGCTGCTCCGCCTGCCGGCGGCAAGCCCCGCCCCACGGTCTGAGCACCGCCCCTTCCCGCCCCGCCCACCTACGCCAAAGGGCCCGCCCACGGCCTGGGCACCGCCCATCCCGGCCCTGCCCGCCGCTGCCAAGGCCCCGCCCCACGGTCTGAGCACCGCCCCTCCCCGCCCACCGCCGCCAAGACCCCGCCCCACTGTCTGGCACTGCCCCTTTCCGACCCCGCCCACCTATACCAAGGCCCCGCCCACGGCCTGAGCACCGCCTCCTCCCGACCCCGCCCACCCGCGCACGCCCCGCCCACCTCTGCCAAGGCCATGGGCGGCTGCCTCGGAAGGAAGAGCGCGGTGAGGTCGGCCTTCAGCTGGTCTTTCTTCTCCGTGTCGCGCTTCACCTTCCCGGTCAGCCCCGGGCCCTGCAGCACGGACTCCGCGTTGCGCGTGTAGTCCACCGTCAGCACGTCGTCCCAATTCTTGAACTTGGCCTTGAACACCTATTGGAGACCAGGAGGGGGCCACGAGCTAGCAAGGAGTCCAGGCTGGATAAGGTTAGCTTGGGCGAGCGAGGCCGGGGCCCAGGGGCTGGAGTCGGGAGCCTAAGAGACCGAGGTAGGGGACAGGTCGTAGAGGCGGCGGTCCCGGGAGGGATGGGCTCGCGCGTCGCTGGGCGCACCTGGGCCTCGGTGCCCTCCAGGCTGCGGCTGACCGTGGCGTGCCGCGGCCGGTGCAGCATCCCGCACAGCTCCTGGCCGAGCTTGAGCGCGGCCGCACGCACCAGGCGTGGGGACTTCCGGCCAAGCCAGATGAACACGTCTGACCAGCAGTCCAGAATGTACACGCCACGCGTGTCCAGCAGGCTCTGCAGCTGCGGAGCGGAGGAAGGAGGTCAGCGCGCGCCGGGCCGCCGGGAGGAGTCCCTGCCGCCCCACCTCTGCCCGCCGCCGGCCTCACCAGCCGCATGCCCGGCATCAGCTCCACCTGGGGCCGCTTCTTATGTTCCACTGAGAGCTTGTAGTTGATCTGCGGCAGCTCCAGGTAGCCGAGGCCCAGGCCCACCTGGCAGGAGGAAGAGATAAAGGGTGGGGGTCTGGGTCCCGGGACTTCAACAGCCCCCTGCTTTGCTGTGTGGCTGCGGCCACTATCTGCTCCCCCGAACTGCTGTCTACTCTCAGGTCGTTTTAAGGATATCCTATCAGTGGAAGAGCTTTTTGTTGTTTTTATTGCTTTTTTTTTTTTTTTTTTTTTTGCTGTACTGGGAATGGAACCCAGGGGCATTCTACCTCCGAGCTATAGCCCCAGCCCTGTTTTTTATTCTTTATTTTGAAACCGAGTCTCACTAAGTTACAGAGGGCCTCACTAGGTAGCTGAGGCTGGCGGAGAACCCGGGTCCTCCGGTCTCAGCCTCCCAAATGCTGGGATTACAAGCATGCACCACCACGCCCGGCTCTTTTATTTTGAAACAAGGTCTTGCTAAATTGCTGAGGATGGCCTCTAACCTGCGATCCTCCCACCTTAGTCTCCCAAGGACTGGGATTAACGGGCAAGCATCACCACGCCTGGCCAGTCCCAGGTCTTTATTGTTGCTAATTCTCTTACTCTTACTTGCTCCTCTCCTGCTCACAAGACCCCAACCCAGTTTCCCTGGGTGTGGTGGCACGCGCCTGTGATCCCAGCACTTGGGAGACTAAGACAGGAGGCTCACAGGTTTGAGGCCAGCCTCAGCAACTTAGTGAGGCTGCCAGCAACTTAGCAAGACCCTGTTTCCAAATAAACACTAAAAAATATGGCTGGGGGTGTACCTCGGAGGTCGAATCCCCACGCCAGCTTCCAAGGTGGCAGTCGCTCCCTGCCAGTGCCCACAGCCACTGTGGTGGTGCCCGGCCCACCTCTCGCCCTGCTGGTCCCAGCACCATGGCGCACCTTGTACAGCTTGGGCTGGGGTGGCCAGAAGTCGTCGGGCACGTGCTTCTTGATCTCGGAGGGCTCCCCACCCAGCGCTTCCCAGAACTCGGGGGGCTCCTGGCCCTGCGCCAGCAGCACGATCTCCGCTTTCCCTTTCCGCTCGTTCTTGTTAATTTTCTCGGCAAAGAGCCTGCAGACAGGACACGCAGCCCTCAGCGAGGCCCACGCCCCTCCGCGACCACGCCCCTCCGCGACCACGCCCCTCCGCGACCACGCCCCTCCCTGGCGTGACCCGAGGTCTCCCGGTACCTGGCCTTGGTGGTGCTGCTGAGCGTGGCCTGGGCCCCTCGCCACACGTAGACCTCCAGCCCTCGGTCCAGCAGGAACACAAACCTGGGCGAGAGGGGCAGGAGACTTCTTTCAGAAGACCCAAACCTGCCCCTGGCGGGCGGGGAGGAGGTGCAGCGTCAGAGACCCCCGCCCCTCACCATGGGGGCTCACCTTGGGTCCAGAGAGGCCCCCTTGAGAGGCACGGGCTCCAACTTGATGTTTTTTTTCCCGTACACACGGTACATCCTGGGGACAGGGCAAGAGCAGCTCGGTGTGAGCACCCAGGGGCCAATTTACCCCCAACTCTTCTCAGCAGAATCCAGGGCAGTGCTCTCCCCGCCCCCCACACCTGCACGCCCTCACCTGGTGACGTAGTGCGTGTCCTCCACGGTGTAGAAGCCACTGGCTGTTCCACCCTCAATGTAGGAGATGTCGTTGTCAAACACCTATGAGAGAGGGTATGGTTCATCATTAAGTCGCCCCCCCTTCCCCCGATGAATACCCCACTGGGCTGGGTACAGAGCAGGTGACTTGGGGGCCACACATCCATGATGATGCTAAAAAAAAAAAAAAAAAAAGTGTCTAGCAGGTGCAGTGGTGCACACCTGTCATACCAGTACTTAGGAGGCTGAGAGAGGAGAATCGCAGGTTTGAGGTCAGCCCAAGCAACTTTGTGAGACCTTGCTTCAAAATAATAAAATAAAAGGCCTGGGCGTGTAGCTTGGAGCTGGCCCGCTTCATGGGTTCAATCTCAAGTACTCCCAAAATGAAAAAAAAAAAAAAAAAAAAGTCTGTGCCTATAAACAAATATGTATTAGGGTATAGGGCTGTACGAAAGTATGAATGGGTTCATCTGTGTGCGTAAAGACGTGGGCGACCAGCCAGGGGTGGTGGTGCACGCTTGTAATCCTAGCATCTCAGCTACCTAGTGAGGCCTTCCGAAATTTACTGAGACCCTGTTTCAAAATAAAGAATAAAAAATAGGGCAGGAGGCTGAGACTGGAGGATCCAAGTTCTCGGCCAGCCTCAGCTACCTAGTGAGGCACTCCGCAACTTAGTGAGACTCGGTTTCAAAATAAAGAATAAAAAGTAGGGCTGGGGGTATAGCTCGGAGGTAGAATGCCCCTGAGTTCAATCTCCAGTACCGAAAGAAAAAAAAAGGGGGGGGGGGGCTGGAGATGTAGCTCGGAGAAAAAATGACCCTGGGTTCAATCCCCAGTACTGAAAAAAAAAAAAAAAAAAGACATGGGCAATGCTAAGGTGCGCAGTGCTCTGCCCAGGAGTGCCTGGGGTGGCATGCCAGGTGTGGGGGCGGGCCGTTTATGGTAATAGCTTGTGGGGCCTGCAGGGCAGCTCACCAACCCGCCTGGGGAGTCAATTCCAGGCAGGGCTTGGTTCCCTGCCCCTGACCGCACTGGGCTGCAGCCCCCACCTCTCTCCGGGCCACACACCCCCAGCCTGGCCTACATCAGCCCGAGGTCAGCTCCCGCCCTCGCCCGCCCCCTTCCTCAGCTAGAGTCCAGCCCCGTTTCCACTGAGGCTTGACCACCTTTTTGTCTGCATGTGTGTGTGGTACTGGGGATTGAACCCAGAGGGGCTCTACCTCTGAACTACACCCCCAGCCTTATTTTTAATTTTTAATTTTTTGCAGTGCTGGGGATGGAACCCAGGGGCATTCTACCTCTGAGCCACACCCCCAGCCCTATTTTATTTTCTATTAGGAAACAGGGCCTCACTGAGTAGCAGAGGCTGATGTGGAACCTGTGATCCTCCTGTCTCAGCCTCCCAAGTCCTGAGGTTACAGGGGATCACGGGCATGGGTAGCCACACCTTTGGTGGCCCAGGACCTCAGCCTGCCCTCTGCCTTCCGTCCCGCTGATCACCCAGGACACGCCACCTTTGGGCTGCCCAGCGCCCCGCCCCCTCCTCAGCCTCTCCCCGGCGTCACCTGCAGGAACTCCTCGCTCTCGTCGCCCATCTCCTCCCGCACCGTGCGGCACTCGGCACCCAGGTAGTTGCGCAGGTTGACGGCGTGGATGGCAGAGCAGGCCTTCTTGTCCAGCGTGGACTCGCCGCCAATCCAGTAGTAGATCTCCCAGTTCAGGGAGCCGCTGTCATCCAGGAAGGTCTGGGAACCAAGGCGCGGGGCCATGAGGGCCACCCTGGCTCCCCGGGGGAGTGGAGAGCCCCCTCTCCACGCGGCCCGCAGGTGGAGGTCCCTCCCCGCCTCACCTTGAGCACGATGTAGCAGTCCGCCTCGTAGAACTTGCCGTGGAAGGCCTCCTCTACCAGCACCGGCACGAAGTTCTCGATTTGCCAGATGGTCAAGCCCGGCAGCTGGCCCACGTCCTCCGTGAAGAACTCCGAGTAGTCGAGACGCGGCTTCTCCAGGCCCTGGTCCCAGCGCCGCGCCTTGGCCCCGGGGGCCCTGGCGTCCAGGCTCTCCTGGGGACAATCGCCGAGCGTGGCCGGCCTCTACTTGCCGCCACAGGACCCGGCGAGGGCTACCGCCTGTGCCCAGGGCCCGCTCCCTGTCTTGGTCGGGGTCACACCCGCCCATCCCGGCTTACCTCCTGCTTTTTGTTCTTCTCCTGCGCCACGTCCGACATGCCCTTCAGCACCTGCTTGGCCTGGTCGTCCTGCGCGGAGTCCTTGCGCCTGCGCAGCCGCATCTTGCGAGCCAGGGGGTCCTTGGGCCCGCTCCCTGCTTAGGAAGGGGCCAGCAGCTGAGCCCTGGCGGGCGGCCAGCCCCTCTCTAACCCCGCCCCGTGCACAGATGGGCAGGTTAAGGCCCAGAGAGGCCCCCCAGCCGCCAGGACGGAGCTCCCCGCACTCACCCGCCGCGGCCGCAGCCACCGTGGCCGGGGAGGCACCCGCCAGCCGCAGCTGGTTCTGCAGCGAGAAGTCGATGTTGTACCACTCGGCGGCGTGGTCGGCAGGCTTGGGCGGCATGACCAGGTTGGGGTTCTCCCGCACGTCCAGGACCTGCCGGGGGCAAGCAGAGCCGGGCTGAGCTTGGGACCCCCTCCCAGCCGCAGCGCACCTGGTATCTAGCTCTTGTCTGCAGGGGGGGGGTGAGGGGGAGCAGGGTTCTAGTCCCAGCCTCCTCTGTAGCCAATTGTGGGGCTTAAAAAATGTCAAGTAGCCGGGCGTGGTGGCACACGCTTGTAATCCCAGCATTCGGGAGGCTGAGACCGGAGGATCCGGGTTCGAGGCCAGCCTCAGCTCCCTAGTGAGGCACTCCACAATTTAGCGAGACCCGGTTTCAAAATAAAGAATAAAAAATAGCTCGGAGGTAGAATGCCCCTGAGTTCGATCCCCAGTACCGCAAAACAAACAAACAAAAAAACATGTCAGGTGTACTTGGGACACGAACGCAGCTCACCTTCTCCCTGCCCGCACGCAGGCACTGTCCCCCAGGAGGCCTCTGCAGGGTCCCTCACACCCCTTTTTTTTGGGGGGGGGGTTCTAGGAATGAACTCAGGGGCATTCTACCTCCAGCCCTATTTATTTATTTTTGTGGTACAAGTGATTGAATCTAGGGGCATTCTACCTATGAGCGACACCCCCAGCCTTATTATTATTTTTTTTAAGTGACAGGAGCACTTGCGACGCTCCTGTCTCAGCCTCCTAAGAACTGGGATTACAGGCATGCACTGCCATGTGGCCAGCCCTTTTTAGTTTGAAAGAGGGCCCAAGCTGCTGAGGGTCTTGCTAAGTTGCTGCAGCTGGTCTTGAACCTGTGATCGCTTTGTCTCGGCCTCCCCAGCCCTCGGGGAAGTCTTTCTAAGTCCTCCCCCGTGCCCAGCACCAGCCCCGCTGGGCCGACCTCAATCTCTGTCAGGAAGTGGATGGCCTCTGGGAGGGTCACCAGGCGATTCTTGTTCAAGACGAGCTTCCTCAGCTTGGGGCACCTGGAAGAACAGGACTGGTTCAGGTATCAGGGAGCTGCCAAGCGGGGAGAAGGGTGGGAGGCTTCCCAGTCCTGGGGAGAGCCTCTGGCAGAGCCGAGGACAGGGGTGGCGTGTCCTCCATCCTCTGCCTGAAGAAGTGCTCAGAGCCAGGAGACTACACAGCAACTTGCTTTTTTTTTTTTTTTTGGTGCTGGGGATTGAACCTAGGGGAGTCCCACCTCCCAGCTATACCCCCATTCCTTTATTATTTGCACCAGGGGTAGAACCCAAGGCATTCTACCTCTGAACTACACCTCCAGGCCTTTTTTCAGTCTTTGTTTTGAAACAGGGTCTCACTGGGTTGCTGAGAGTCTCGCTAGGTTTCCGAGGCTGGCCTTGAACCTGCGATCCTCCTGTCTCAGCCTCCCCAGTACTGGGATGAGTACATGTGCCACCATGCCCAGCTGGCACCGTGACTTTCAGAAGCAGCACTGAGACCCTTCTGGCCTTCACCCTAACAGTATCTTCCCCAGAAGTGTTTTGGGGAGCCCAAATTGGGAATGGCCGGCCAACAGGATGGCAGGGTCTTTCTCCATAAAGCCAAGCTGGCTCTTGTGCATTTCATAGGGGGCGCGAAGATGACGGGCGGGTTCCCGCTGGGGATCCGGGGCTTTCTCCCCTGCCGGGCCCCACCCCGCCCAGCCCTGCCCAGGCACCTGCAGACGCTCTCAGGAATCAGTTCCAGGTTGTTGTCCGCAGCCAGGAACTCCTCCAGGTTGGTCAGTTTGCCGATGCTGGAGGGCAGCCCGTCGAAGTCCAGCTTGTTGGAGTTCAGGTACAGCTTCTTCAGCTTGGTCAGCTTGCAGATGGCCGACTGCAGGGGCGGGGAGGGCGGTCAGGGCCGAGTCCAGCGGCTCCCCCGCCCCCCTCCCCAGGCCCCGGATGTACCGGCAGCGAGGTGAGCTGGTTGCGCGACAGGTTCAAGGTCTCCACGTGCACCCACTGGTCAATGCACAGGGACAGCTCCGAGATGTGGTTGCTGCCCAGGTTGAGGCGGCGCAGGCTGGGGAGCGTGTACAGGCACTCCGGCACCCGGGTCAGGTCGTTGCAGGACAGGTCCACGTCTGGCCGGGGAGGGCGGCGGGGAGAATCAGCAGGGGCCCGCGCAGCCCTCGCCGGGGACAGCCCGCCCCCGTGGGAACCCCGAGGCCTTCAGCAAGCGACAACTCTGCGAGCCAGTTTCTCCACATGGCCGGGCTTTGAGGTTTGAGTGGGATTTTGCCGGGAGGGGAGGGCAGGACGGCCCAGCAGCGCAGGCTCCCTAAGGAGGCACCCTGCCCAGAAAGCTCGGCTCCTTCCCCAGGAATCGCCAACCCTTACGGTAACCCCCTCACGGTGGGCGGGTCTGGGCATAAAGCTAATGCTCTTTTTTTTTTTTTTTGTACTAGTGGTGAAATCTAGGGTCATTCTACTTCAGAGCTATACCCTCAACCTCCAAACCTATATTCTGTGTCTCACTAAGTTGCCGAGGAGGGCTTTAAACCTACAATCCTCCTGTCTTGGCCTCCCAAGTACTGGGATTACCGGCATGAGCCACCACACCCAGTAAACCCTTTTTTTTTTTTTTTTTTTGCGGTACTGGGGATTGAACTCAGGAGCATTCTACTTCCGAGCTACACCCCCAGCCCTATTTTTTCTTCTTTATTTTGAAACAAGGTTTCACTAAGTAGTGGAGTGCCTCACTAGGTAGCTGAGGCTGGCCGGGAACTTGGATCCTCTGGTCTCAGCCTCCCAAATGCGGGGATTACAAGCGTGCGCCACCACACCTGGCGCCTCTTTCCATGTTTTATTTTATTTATTTATTTATTTATTTGCGGTACTAGGGATTGAACTCAGGGGCATTCTACCTCCGAGCTATACCCCCAGCCCTATTTTTTATTCTTTATTTTGAAACCGAGTCTCACTAAGTTGCAGAGGGCCTCACTAGGTAGCTGAGGCTGGCCGCGAACCCGGATCCTCCGGTTTCAGCCTCCCAAATGCTGGGATTACAAGCGTGCGCCACCACGCCCGGCGCCCCTTTTCATGTTTTATTTTGAAACAGGGTCTTGCTAAGCTGCTGAGGGTCCTACCAAGTTGCTGAAGTTAGTCTTGAACCTTCGATCCTCCTGTCTCAAAGTGTCAAGTACTGGCATTACAGGTGTGCACCACCAGGCCTGACTACCCTCAACCCTTTTTATTTTTTAATTATTTTTTATGGTACTTGGGGACACCCCATACCTTTGTTTTGTTTTTGGAAACAAGGTCTCCCTACGTTGCTGAGTCTATTTACTGAGGCTGTCCTTGAATCTGTGATCCTCCTGTCTCAGCCTTCCAAGTACTGGGATTACAGGCAGCGCCACCACGCCCAGCTTATTTATTATTTTGAAACAGGGTCTTGCTAAGTCGCTGAAGGTCTTGCTAAACTGCTGAGACTGGCCTCAAACCCGTGATCCTATCTCAGCCTCCCAAGTACTGGGCTGACAGGTGCACACCACCGCACCTAAGTAAGTGCTCAAGATGTGACATAATTGGTAATTGTCAGGATGACAAAGATGATAATGGCGGAATAACATAACGGGGGTGACTGCAGAAGCAGAGTGTACTTCCCTGGTTCGCCAGGAATCGAGGGAGCCCCGCGGTGTCCCCCGCCGGCACCCACCTGCGAGGTTGCTCAGGCCCTCCAGGCTGGTGGGGAGGTTGCTCTGGGTGCGCTGCGTGTTCCGTAGGTGCAGGGTCTGCAGGGCCGTCATGGCCGGGAGCTGCCTGGAGGGGCGACGTGAAGCGTCAGCGCCACTAAGGGGCGCTGTGGGGCAGCAGAACTGGGGCCCCAGAGGGGACAGGGCCAGCAGGAGGACCCGACCCAGAGGTGGGGCAGGCACTGGGGGAGGGCAGGCCGGGGCTGCGGGGGAAGGGCCGGGCCCCCGGCGCGCGCACCGGAGCTGGGCGTGCAGCAGGGGGTTCCCATTGAGCACCAGCGTTTGCAGGTGCACCAGGCGGCGCATCTGGGGCGGCAGGCTCTCCAGGCGGTTCTCGCTCAGGTCCAGGTACAGCAGGTCCGTGAGGTTGATGAACAGTTGGTTGGGGATGGTGTCGATGCTGTGGGGGACCGGAGGGAGGCGGGGCGGAGTCAGGGCAGCTCCCGCCCAGGCCCCGCCCACACAGAAGCCCCGCCCACTTCAGGCCCCGCCCCACGCCAGGCCCCGCCCAGTCTGCACCGGGCACCTGTTATGGCTGAGGTTGAGCACCAGCATGTTCCTGGCGTTCTCCAGCTCCCGCGGGCACTCCGTCAGCTGGTTGTAGCTCAAGTCCTGGGCGGGAGGGGCAGGCCCGGGTCAGGGGTGTCCCCAGCCCTCGGGCCTCGGCCATGCTGGGTGACCAAGGGGACACTGCAGGCAGAGTGAGTGGCTGAGTGCCAGAGGAAGACAGTGGGATCATGGGAGGACGGGTGCCTGGGTTAGGGAGCCGACTCCATGAGGGGCCTCGGGCCACAGTACTGCCCACTGCAAGCCCCAGTGCCCCCCTCTGTAAAACGGGAGGACGCTCCCTGTCATGGGCGGGGTCTGAATGGTTGGCAGGAGGGTCACCACTGACCAGGACCGAGAGGTCGTCCAGCTTGAAGATGTCATCGGGGACTCCGGAGTTCTTCAGGCTATTGGCTCGAGCTACAATGGCCTGGGGAGAAGCCACAGAGTCCCTGATCCTGGTGTCCAGCCCAAGGGAGACGCAGAGGCTGCCACCCTGGCTCATACTGTTCATTCGGGTCAACTCCTATTCAAACCTCAAAGCCCACCTCTGGGATGCTCAGGAACCCCCCTTTTTTTTTGGTACTGAGGATTGAACCCAGGGGTATTCTACCTCTGAGCTACAACCCCAGTCCTTTTTATTTTGAAACCGGATCTTGCTAGGTTGCTGAGAGTCTAAGTTGCTAAGGCTGTCCTCAAACCTGTGATCTTCCTGTCTCAACCTCCCAAGAACTGGGATTACAGGCATGTACCAACACGCAAGGCTCAGGAACCTTTTTTTTTTTTTTGCGGTACTGGGGATTGAACTCAGGGGCATTCTACTTTCGAGCTACACCCCCAGCCCTATTTTTTATTCTTTATTTTGAAACAGGGTCTCACTAAGTTGCGGAGGGCCTCACTAGGTAGCTGAGGCTGGTCTCGATCCCGGATTCTCTGGTCTCAGCCTCCCGAATGCTGGGATTATAAGCGTGCGCCACCACGCCCGGCTCAGGAACCTTTTTTGATCAAATAATCCCTCTTCTTTTTCGTGCTACTAGTAATTGAACGCAGGAGCATACTACCTCTGAGCTACACACCCAGCCCAAGTTTACTTCTTATTTGGAAACAGGGTTTCATTAAGTTGCAGAGGGCCTCACTAAGTAGCTGAGGCTGGCTGCAAACCTGCGATCCTCCTGTGTCAGCCTCCCAAGTACTGGGATTACAAGCGTGTGTGCCACCACACCTGGCTATATTTTACTTTGAAATAGGGTCTTGCTAAATTATTATGCTCTGGCCTTGAACCTGTTATTCTCCTGACTCTCCAGTTTCAGCTTCTCAAGTACTGGGATTATAGGCATGTACCCTGCACCTAGTGTGGGTTAGGTTCCCCCCCACCACCACCACCCTGGTACTGGGGATGGAACTCAGGGGCAGTCAACCTCAGGCCCATTTTTTATTCTTTATTTTGAAACAGGCTCTCACTAAGTTGTAGAGAGCCTCACTAAGTAACTGAAGCTGGGCGCAAACCTGGGATCCTCCTGTCTCAGCCTCCTAAGTACTGGGATTATAAGCATGAGGCACGACACTCATTTGGGTCAGGGTTTTAATTTTAATTTTATTTAATAAATTATTATTATTTTTGCAGGACTGGGGATTGAACTCGGGCATTCTACCTGTGAGCTATACTCCCAGCCCTATTTTCATTTCTTTATTTTTGAAATAGTGCCTCACTAAGTAGCTGAGGTTGGCGGCAAACCTGAGATCTTTCTGTCTTAGCCTCCTATCACCCCTGGCTCCCCACAGAATTTTCTGATCCCCTCGGGTTCCTTTATACAGGGCATAACTGTATCCTCTCACGACAAGGGGCCCCGTTTGTGATACCTGGGTCCCTGGGCAGACTTCAGAGCCCTCACCCCCACGCGTGGTGGCCTCCCGGGCAGTACTTACCCGCAGTGAAGGCAGGCTGGACAGATCCCCGTGAAGCGTGGTCAGGTTGTTGTGGCTCACAGACAAGTGCTCCTGGGCCGGGACGGACAGGGGAGCGGAGTCTTAGCTGAGTGGGCGGCACGTCCAGGATCCGTGTCTGCCGCCACCACTGCACCATACGGGAGAGCCCGCCGGCCCGGTCCCCCTGTGCAGCCTTCCCTCCCTTCCAGACCTGGCCTTTGTTTTTTTTTGTTTGTTTTTTTTTTTTTTTTTTTTTTTTTTT